>BMAT01000655.1:11631-25042 GCA_019649035.1 Elysia marginata
TACTACTACTACTACTACTAATACCACTGATGCTACTGCGGCTGCTGCTACTACTACTACTACTACTACTACTACTACTTAATCTACTGCTACTACTACTACCACCACCACTATTACTTCTACTATTACTACTACTACTACTACTACTACAACTACTACTACTACTACTACTACTACTACTACTACTACTACTACTACTACTACTACTACTACTACTACTACTACTACTACTACTACTACTACTACTACTACTACTACTACTACTATACTACTAATATTTGCACTAGCATAATTAACGATTCTTTAACAAATTTATTGCTCTCCATACATGGCGCGATAGAGATCCCAAGAAAGTTAAAACAAAAACAGTAAGGCTTATTACATTTAAAAAGCATTCCACTCTGTTTTATATGGTGATTGTTTTTAACAAAGCCATAATTATCACAAGAACTAATGTAGATTAAACTTTAAAGGCCTCTTTTTAATTTCAAGTGAAGTAATACGCAATTAAGATATGCTTAACAAAGTTGCTTGAAGTAGAAGGGACAACTATGTTTATAAAGTATTCAAAGCATTTAAGCTTTTAAAATCTCACAACATGTGCAATCATCAAACACAAACATACAACTTTACAAGTTTTTAAAGCAATGTGACACGAGCTGTGTGATTTATATTTATCATGTTTAGTGAGAACAATTAAACAGTTGCAACATCATTCAGAACTTGCGGGAAAAGTAAGTTTAACTAATCTTCTGTCATCTCAGTTTTAGTAGTACGGTACGCGTGACGACGGAAAGTTACAGTTTATGTAGACTATATCAAGAGGGCAAAATGGACAGCTGTGCACTACACATCAATATTTTGCAATTTTTACTGTACAGGATGTACACTTTACTCTATGACAATGCTCTGTCTAGTTTACCCAGACTATATCAAGAGCGGATAATAAACGTACATACGCATCATTTTTATGTTCTTCACGGCACAATTTAACCTTTCTACGTTATGTTCAGAATGTCTTGTAGTAGAAAATGAGCACCATATTGTTTTTGAATGTACTAAATATGCACTTATTAGACCTTCATTTTTATATGAAGAAATAACACGAAATTGCAATCCTAATGGTTTTTGCAACCTTTTAAATTCTAAAAATGCCACTGTGTTAAATTCTGTAATAACTTATCTATCTTATGTTCTAAAGGATGTACTCCTCCTCAATGAATGATTTTTTGTTTGAATGTTGTTTGGGCCGTTGGCCTTGAAAAACTGAATAAACTCAATTACAATTAGAATTACAATTACGGCACAATTTACATATATTACCCAATGCCAACGCGTTGTCAAATTTACTCAGACTTTATCGAGACGGGGCAATGAACAGACGTATATTACACAACACTATGTTTTCATTCTTCGCTGTAAACTTAACCTTATGCCAATGCTTTGTATAGACTTTTAATGTATATCAGTACATTTTTGGGTGGAATGTAGTCAGAGAGATATTAAAAATTAAGTCGTACGATTATGTTGTCTGGTAGTGTTAACATGTGATGCTGTGTTATGTAACAAATACAGATATAGAATTATCATTAGTGCATTAACGCTACCGGCTACGACATAGTTAGTTTCATAATTATTGTAGTGGTTGTTGTAATTACAATATTTAATATCATCGTATTCGCCATCGTCGTTTTATCAACATCATCAGTATCATCATGGTCGTCTACATCATTATATCGTAAAATGGTTTTCGTCCGAAACCTTACCAGTTCTTCCAGAACACAGAAACACCAGCCAGTACAGCAAGTTTCTTATAATCCACTTCATATCTATGGCGTTTAGGGTCGATTCAGTTCCACCTCTGTGCCTACCAACTCTTCAACACAAAATCGAAGTCGAGTGTTACCATAATTCACTGTGAACTGTATCGGTTTCTTGTGTCCATCATTAAAATCGTCAACGAATTTCTCAATGATTACCGTGATATCATTAACTCAACCACTTTCTGAATTTTGAACTTGCTCTTTTTTAATTTTATGTTGATCACTTAAACAAAATTCAAAATGCATGATCATTGTTAACAAGCTAATTTCTCCATGCCTTAATTTAGAGTATCGTATCCAAATTTCAAAGTAAATATCGGAACTAATAATATCTTGATAAACTAGGATTTGAAAGATAAAACTTTTATACGCGTATTTTGTGCTAATACGTTACTAACTGCTTTCAAACCTTCGATTTTATCATCTCATCGATCCAATTTGGTCCCTGGGTGAAAAAAATAAATAAACAGCTGAAATTTTGACGTAATCGGTCAAGGTTTTATCACCGATCTTCTGGCTCAAGAGAACATGCAGGGATCTAATTATAGAAAAGCAAGTTGTGTTATTTGACTTGGTGTAGATCATATCGGGCGATTAGCTGGAGTGAGGCCTTATCTAAATATTCTCATCTTATCATTTTATCAATTCATGTATCAACGTATCTGTTCCCACTCTGCGCCATCAGACCTAACTCACGTGTACTTGTATAACTTTTCTCACATTTGTTAATTTATCCATCCCAAAAAAGATACAAAACTATAGCTATTTCTGTTATCACTTAGGTAAAATAACTGTTTTCTCCCGATAACAAATGTGCTAGCTGAGATTATCTGATAAAGAAGCCGGCGAGCGTTGCTGATAAGCAAATGAGGAAGGTCAATACGGGCAGTAAAGTTACACCAGAAACAATTTTAGGTAGAGCTTAGAGTTTTTCTTCAGTTTTGTAAAGCAGATTAACAAATACGATATAGTGACACCCATGACAAAATGGTCACAGATAGAGATCAGAGAGGTCGTTAAATTTATTAAGGCTATGAAAAAAATCTAGGAAAAAATTCATTACAAATATTAGCCGTTGATAATACGAGTGACAGTAAGTGAATCAGCTTGGTAGTAAATATAAATATACTTGTTTTTAATTCAATAGCAGTAACTCTGGCTTAAAACAAATCTCTCTTTCAGTCACATATCAACTAAAGAACTCAGACAGACTTGCATTGCTCTTCAGTCTTCATGCATTCTCAATTAAACGCTTGCTGAAAGCCAAACATATTTCCTTAAGCAAAACTGTCGCAGTAGGCAATATGATGAAACTCATTTGGTGTCTTGTAAGCTTATGAATATCATTTGCCTAAGCTTAATGTATTTTTAGATTAAAATTAATGCAATGGATTTCATAAGTTTAAAACATTTGGATAACTAGTTAAGGTTTTGTCCTGGAATGTGTATCATATAATTTTAGAATACACTGGGCATTAAGCCTAAATGTAATATAATTTATATAGTACGCTTCTGTGTATCATATATGATACGCTGAAGGCAGTACAGAGTTAATGCAAGTCCAACACTCGATCATGGGTAAATGTTACAGAGCTCTTGTTTCTCAGTAAAATTCTGACTGGGCCTTACCAACATTAGGCCGTCTCAATCATCTACGAAAACTACGCAAATGATAACACTGAGGTTCGAATATTTTTCTTTCCTCCTGTTTTTGGTCCGTTAACATTTAATTGGTTTATTAGCGTTTTTTGTGACTATGTATACTCATCTAAAATAGAGCCGATGATAAGGACTGTTTTTACTGCTTGAATTCGACAGGTTTTTTACTACACACGCCAAACTTTGTTTTTATAAAGGCATCATTCTAAGGGGAATAACTGCTTAACTGCTCATCTGGTTTAAGACAGAGTAAAATATGTAAAACAAGGGAGGCAATGAAGCAAACCTATCTCTTCACTGAATACGTTGGTTACTAGCCTTTAAATGAAATAATCGCTAAGAGATTTAATTTTTGAGACAATTAATATTGAAGAATGCTATGTTTAAAGAAAAATAATTTTTGGGCAAGGGTTTCAGATTCAGAAAATGGCTTTAAAACGCCGAAGTGGAGCCTGGGAAAAAGGGCAAGAGGAGATAAAGAGGTGAGACGAAGATAGAGAGTAAAGGCAGCAGAAAACCAGTCAAGTTAAGAGCTGAAGATAAAGGCAAAATTAAACGGAGAAAAGGTAAACCTTTAAAAAGAAAAAGTCAATCGATACAATGTATGAGCACAAATAGATAAGTAGAAACCTTTGACATCCGCGTCTTCCTTACTTTCTTTACTTTAATCTGCGAGGTTGAAGGCATAAAATTAGTATGGTAACAAAAAAAAACAACAAACGAACAAAATAAAAATATGGATAGACTTTTTGTCACGTCCACAATCGTCTGCAAACATGCAGCTGTTTTTCATTGTTTTTATAACGTATGGTCTCTCAGTTTCATTTGGTGATTAACATAAACAATAAAAATATGAAACAGCTGCTCACATAGGCCTATGTGTGGCGCCTTATTTTGAAATTATGAGTTTAAAAAGTCGCCGTAATTGGCCATTTTTGTAATACATAGAAAAGGACCGTTGCTGATCATGGTCATGTTGTCGGAAGTCTTTAAGTAGGTTTTTTACCCCACCGGCAAAGACTAAGGGCGCTCGTGGGAAAATAATTAGTAAATAGCTTCTCTCTCCTAGCCGTGAAACATTTCTAATGGAACTAGAACTAAGAGAATATTCTAATTGACTCTTTTGATAAGTGAAGGGTTCATAAAGATGGGGCGTTTCGTTGAGCGGGATGGATTGAGAGGAGTGTATGTGTTTCTTATTCGTTAGAGAGAGAGAGAGAGAGAGAGAGAGAAAGACAGAGAGAGAGAGAGAGAGAGAGAGAGAGAGAGAACATTTCTTCTTTTTATTACATGTACTGATACGCTATAATAGTGTACTTTATATTCAGGATGTTCAAAGTTGTCAGCCCTTTATGCTCTTCCTTTGTTCTGTGGTGCGCACTAATATCCCCCCCCCTCCCCCGGCTACTGTACTAACAAGAGGACGTGCTGAGAGAATTTTACCTCCACGTTGGTAATTGCCTCAGATTATCCTTTGCAGCCAGAGCTCCAAGGGAATGGGCTTCTTGTGGATTTAGAACTCATTTCCGTGGGGCTGCAGTAGGAAATTAAACCTGTACCAATTTAGTGCATACCTGAGGTTTGTAAGCTGTTGAGACAAAGGTAGCCAGCAACAGGGTGGGTGGTCATGGAGGAACCCTCCTGTGTGTCAGAGGACTTTGCTTGCATAGCATGATAAATAATGGGACTGTTTGAGGACTAACCTCTCGTATGTGTAAAATTCAAAGGGTGGGATCACCAACGAACCCTTCTGTACGTGAGGTAGTCTACTCGAATAACTCTAGGGCTGAATGTAAGCCTAGAGTGTATAAAAATTCACCATTTCCCAAGGGTAACTACTCTTAGATAATTTTTTAAAGTTCATTGAACAGAATCATTGGAAAGGGAGTTTGCAATTATGTGGCTCTTGTTTGATTGAAAAGTGAGAGGGATCTAAGAGAAGGTCAGATGAAGATGTTGGTGAATAAAATGGATGTTTTTTCGTTTAACTTTGATTAATGATACATAGAACTGTCAAATTCTGCCATTCATCCTTATTATTCCTCTCTCGCTGCGAAGCTGTGATAGAACAATGGAAAAAAATAATGTAAAACTTCTCCTCTTTCATCTTTGTATCTGAATGTTTGTCTGTATTTCATTTAAAATTTGTTTTGTCTAACTGCCTTTCCCTCTATCACTCAATTCAACACATGAGCTGTATAGGATAAATTTTTTTCTCTTTTTGTCTCTATATCCTATACCGTCTGGTGTAAATATTTCAACAAAAGCTCTGTTTTAAATTGCATTCAATACCGGTATTGTTTTATTCAATAATCAATTGTGTTCCATGTCCTTTCAGTTATAAAACACATGCCAAATGATTATAAAAATAACAACTTAATCAATACCTTAAGAACAAAACTGGAAACAGAAAGCAAACCTCAGTGATAACACTAGAGCACTAGAACAATTTCGGTGGTTCTGGAATCCACCCTCAATAACTTAAAAACATTTAAATATCTTTGGACCCGACCTTGACACTTATTCACTTATTATAAAAACGTGACAATAACTTTGATATTTTCAAAATGGTATGGCAATATTATATAAATGACTCCTAAATTTGATTAAAATTATATGTATGGGCTTTACAGAAAGCAAAACGAAAAAGTGAGGGGAAAAGAAAAGAAACACAGCAAAGCTTAGGACCCTAGCTAATGTACTTTGAGGACAACTTTATAGTAATTTAAGGAAAAACAAACATTAAAACTGCAGCTTGGTTTACTACTGGAGATACATGAACAATATTGGGAACAATATTAGAACGTAAATTATCTTCCGTGTTGGCAAACTCACCCTTTGAAGTGAATAGCTTGCGGGTAAGGACGATAATTTTGTGCGCTATTCTCATTTCCAAATGGAGAAATAGCCTGCATAGAAAACAATATCAGCCTCAAGGAAAATTACAAACTCTTTTTTAGAAAACTTTGTTTTACAATACCCTTGTTCAGTAGATATAACCAACACAGTGGCTGGGCAATGGTGCAGTGTGGTGCGAATCTCAACAATATATGAAGCAAATTGACGAACCATCGATGAAAGTCTTCACAGAGGAATTCTGAATAAAATTCTAATTGTTGCATCAATGCCTGTTAATACTGTGGTTACTGGAGTCATCAAATAAGAATCAAGATTGTAGGTAATGACTCTTCCTTGAAAGTCTATACTTTAAAAAATTACTATTGAGTTCATTGTAATATAAACCCCTTTACCTTTCTAAAGAATTTAAATATCTAAAACTGATAATCAATAGAGCTAAATAAAAATAGAACCTCCAATATAAATCTGTCACTGAAGTTTTGAAACACTGTATTCAATAGGCAATGGATAATCTCAATTTTCATTATAAAGTATTGTGTTTCAAATATTTTCCAAACACACGTCAGCACAATCATGAATCGGCATGCGCTGGCGTTAATAATGAAACATCGCTTGGATTGCTTCCAGAAAAGTTTCGCTACTCTTGTAATAAACATTTTCCTTTATGTACTCGAGAGGAACACAAGCGTTCCAAGCTCAAAGAATAATATCTAATATGGAAAAAAAAACAACAAACCTAGTCGATTGGTTACCTTTTACAATAGTCCACATGCATTCATTGGCGACGTCTTCTTTTAACCTTTTTTTTCTTTACTGTTACAGTGAAACTTTTCATTTCGCTTCGATCATTTCTGTAGACAATTATGTTCAATAAACTGCATTAGTTTCCACCGTACCAGAGCGTAGTTTTTGTACTCATCATCTGCAAGGATTATTAAAAAAGATCGGTTTTATGGTTTTTTCCCACAATATCATGTTTCATTCCTTTGAAAAGCATACGACTATAGGTATGTCAGGGACACAGCTGCAAATCAAGGCCCCCACCCCCTGCACATACACACATACATTCCCTCCCCTCAATTATCAACACTGCTATCCTCAAAATAATACACAGAACCATAAAAATCTAAAAATTAGAGTTGTTTCCCTTCTTCTTCCTGAGGTGCCATTGGCTGGCTTGGCTCAACCGAAACCCATAGACCACCGAGTTGACAAGATAGCACACAGTGTATGGATCTACTAATCCGTCTACTAACAGCTTCAGTCACGCACGGCTTTCACATCCAAAACACCCTTAGATCTATGTCTGGATTGTCTGCCTCCAAAGCAAGCCAGGACTGCGATGAACCTCAAAGACGTAATTTTATTTTTACAAACCCCCCAAAATTATGTTTGCTTGCGAAAAGAAGGCATTACCATCGATAAGGTAGACCGTTAAAATCTCATTTGGATAAGAAAATGCAGACCTCACAAGTGTTAGAGAATGTCGTTGTTTGTTCGCTAGAGGTGGCTGGATTGGGAGAAGAGAGATATTTAATGGAGTGTCATTAATAATCTTCTTTATAGCTTGTTATTTCTGATAACCCATTTAATTGATTTACTTGCTCTTCTGTGCTGCCCTGATAGTAAGTTTTGTTGAATTTATGAAAGATGATTTACGTTATCAACATTCTCAGAAGAGTTCTAGTCAATTGAGCAAAAACATGTCTAGTTTGAAGTAGAAGCTAAACTCACACAATTTACCTATATTGTTACAGAATAAAATTAATAGTGGAGGCAGCCACTGCGCAATCTCTGGGTGGCAAGGCGGTGGGTGCCGAAGCATCTATAAGTCGAATGTTCGAATTATACTTCAGGCAGACGTTTCGGGCATTTCCACTAAAAAGCCTACTTCTCTCCACTGCTAAATTCATACCTTTATAATATTTCAATCAATCTATATTGTTACAGCGGGAGAGTATTTCGTTACTGATAAAACTTAAAGATGAGCTCTCCACAGCGAAAGTACATTTTTTTTTAAATTCGAGCTATTTCTTTTTTTTTTGTTTGAAGACTTTGAATCCAAGTTTTACTTCAGCTCTCCGCCCCAGCCATGAATACAATAATGAATAACTGTGACTGTCTGCAAGACCGTCAAAGAATAATAATGCTCGATTTCCCCAGCGTACCAAACGCAAGACAATTTAAGCACGGGGGATCAGCCTTCGTGCATGGAAGCTTCATCTTAATTCTAATCTAAATTTACAAGGAAGACTTCGTGTCGTCGCTTCGCAGCGTGTTAGGAATAAAGGGCGACAAGACGCACACAAATTGGACCCAACACCCTTCTGCCACAATATGTCCTCTTTTTGAAATCAAAGACTAGATCTAGTAGTACATGTCTTATCATATTCTGTTGTGGTCTGGAATTTCGCGTGTCCTCCTGGATAAGCTCCTTAAGTTAAATCCTTTTTCTTTGTTGGTGGAGACCAAAGTTTCAAGCCTCAGTAGCACAGACAATCACCCACTCATAATCTAAGTAATGCGATACCCTGACGTTTTCGTATTGAATTTCCTGGACGGAGGGCTCTGATATACAAGTCTGTTTTTTAAAGCTTGATCGGATCTGATTTGTTATACCTTGTTTCAATTTGGGTCAGTTTCTCTGACTTGTAGTTGTACTAGACGCCCTTAGAGTTTTATTTGAGAACATTGGCTTGGCTTTGGTTTCCTGCCTGGGCTTAGAGTCTTATGGTCCAGTGGTATTTGCAAATTGATGAACCGTTTCTTAAAAATCCTTTTGTATTTCATGTGTTGAAGAGAAACACGAATCCGCGAGATAGACAATAGTTATATGCATTTTGGTTTTTGGAAAACTAAAGAAATTGTGAATATAGAACTTGAAATCAGAGGAAATCTGAAAGGCTGGGAAATTTTCAGTGTTTGTAGTGTCTCCTATGTCACTCATTAGCTTGTGAGAATTACACGGTGACAAGGCATGAACAGTTCAAGCTTTATAATTTAGTATAGAAATGAGTACCGTAGTGACGAACTCGCACTGTTTGTTTAGTTAATACTTTTTATTTTTTCTTTGCTGTTTTGATAAAAAAGTTAAAAAATCTAAGTAAAAAATAAAGAATAAAAAAGAGCTCAAGTAAAAAATGACGAAGGTATATAGTTTAAAACACCATGAACACCCAGGAATCACAACAACAAAAAAATCAATCATATCCACTTTGACAACAATATAAATTATTGCTTAGCTATGCCATGGGGACATAACTATTTCCAGATTTGTAGCCAGGGAATGAGATGAGATATTAAACAAGAGTAGCGTCCCTTCTTTGGAAATCAACGCAAGTAGTTGCTATAAAGTTAATTGTAAACTAGACCAATATATAAGAGTTTTATTTGGGTATGTTACTCACATATTTTCACTTTTTAAAAAAAAAGTTAGACGTCTACAACTTTAAAAAACATTAGAGCTAAATAAGATGTATTTCTTAAATATAAATATAATGCGTAAATTAAAAGATTGTAGCCGAGAGTCAGCAGACGGCCCCACTTTATTTTCATACAGTATTGTCTTTCAATCAGTTTTAAAAAACAGAGGTGAGCACAGGATTCAATATCACTTTGAATGTTTCTAGAAAAGTTACGTGCCGAATAGGAAGAGTTCGGTGTTTTGATTGTTTCAAAAATTGCAATGGCGGATGAAAGATAAACATCAAACCCGTGAGTGTCTTACAAAATTTCTTAATTCGGAGCTAAATCTGTGTCTGAACTTAGGAAACTACCTCTTCCGCATTCCTTCTTGCAGATTGCGCATTTCTTTGTGTGGCTGATAAAAAAGAAATGTTTCGCAGCTTTAAAAAAACCACTCTTAGACCACCTTTGATACACAATTACACACACAAAAAGGTTCATGTTCAAAGTTCAAATAATATGGTATTGTCCTCATTAGGCTCATTGTTTTGGTTTTACAGCATGAAAATACAGAAGACACATTAAGCACGTTTCCAGGTAAGCAAATATCACTTAATTTCACACTGTCACATACACTAGCTACCGAACAATTCAACATTATTGGACATACAAATAATGTAGACCATAGATTCCCAAGTAGATTAAGGTCCGACCCATTCCCTAATTGGAATTGATTGTAGTGTCATTTTGTGTATCTGTGTGACTGTTAACCTCCTCCGTTTATTTGATTTGGAATGTCGCTTGTTTCTGCCCTTTTGTTACAATTTCATAACGATACAGACTTTTTTGAGTCTCTAAAAGAACAAAATTTAATATTATGTTACTCTCATTCCAGCACCTATCCCTATGACTGAACTTGACTTGTTTAATGGCTTAAGTATCGAACTTCTTACCATCTAATCAGCATGCTCTTAAGGCACTTTAACCGACACAACTCAGAGGTTGTCAACCCTGTATTGTCGGATGGATGAGCGAGAATTTACGACGCTTCTTTAGGAGTCCGGGTCTTTTGCGGCAAACTACATTTCTCAGTCGGTCAAGTGATTCGAATATTCTTTGAGTAATAGAACATTGCTCTCGTGGTAAAATATCGCACAGCATAGCATACGTAGTTTAGCTTCGAGTCCCAAACGACTACTGCCTTCAGTTCGGATACCGGGCAAGGTTCCCTTCGTTTTCTGACGTTACCGGACGGCCAGACCTTGCTGGGTTTGTTTTTAGGTCTGAGCACTCGTGTTTGAAACAAGAAGACCATGGTGGCAGGACATAAACTTTATCATGTAACATTCTTACTATGGATTCCAACAATTTCAGAATAACTTGATGTTAATTCCTTTCCTTTATACACAAAAAAAATGGAAAAAAGCTCGAAACTTCATAATCTTGACCAATGTTTGTTTGGAGTTACCCCCTTGGAATCCACAACATTTATTAGCATGTACAGCCATGCTGCTTTAATTACGGCAAGGAAAAGGGGACTAATTGAGTCAAATTAATTTTGCAGAATGAATAGTGAAAAATGTAGTTAGGTCCAATACTTATGGTCATTTTCTCGTTCCGTTTCGTACGGCTCTCAAAAGCTTGCATAATCGCGTCATGTGTCGGTTATGGTTTTTTCTTTTCTCCTCCGTTCATGAGAATGCTTGCTTTGACGATCAGGTGGTAGCTTTATTGGAATCAAGTTCCACCTCCGAGGCAGCCATAAAACGCTAGATCAAATAGATTCGAATACGTCCCATACCCAAACAAGGAATGAATGTTTGTCACTTTTGCCGCACCGGGTTTCTCCTAAACTTAACGTGACACGCGTGTTCTTACAAAGGTAACACGAGAGTGCACGAAGCAACGCTTTGAGTCGATGAAACAGGTCATTAAGTTGAACAAAAAGATTGTGAAAAGATAGTACAATTTAGTTTATGGTGTCGACGTTTCACCCATTTCTCTAGCACCGAACTGTTGAAAACTTCAAACCATGAAAAACTTATATAGAAGTTTTACGTTAGTGCAAGGAGGTTGGACACCCTTTTTTTTTTTAGAAGAATCTCTTATCGCGTCTGCGACAGCTGCTATATATTATAGATATAGTTATATCATCGAAAACAGTTCAAAGATAGAAATTTCCCCTGATCAAGTCAGTATACTCGGTGGGTTATACTTTATGAAGGTTGCAATTTTTTTTCAAATAGCATAATAAGTCGTGCAAAACAGAATTATGCCTTACAATGGAAACTCGGTACGTAGCAGATGTAAAAGTTGCTGCAAAGGAAACTCAAAACCTCAATAAGATGTTTAGATAATTATGAAAATCCAGGGATTTGCGTATACCTCTAATAAAAATCGCAATCTCAAACATTAAAATCGATCGAAAATATTTCGAAAATGTCGATATTGTTATTGGGTTGTTGTTACTGATAGCTGTAATGGTGGTGGAGGTGTGAATATATGTTTGTGTGTGTGGGGGGATATTATGTGGGTATTATGTCTCTAGTTTGGCCGTCTTCCATGGTTATTTAGTGCTTTGTCTTCCATTCTTTTCTTACCATTATTCTTTCCTCAGAAAAATGGGTGCTTGAGCTCTTAAAATTTTAAATCAGTATTCATTATGAATCTTTTTCAACCTGCTCTTATTTTTTGTAGTTGGATGGTTTGAAATTATGGAATTTGAAGTTGTAAAGAAAAACATTCACGGGTCATCCAATGCTAATAGACCTTCAGTGAGTTGACCATGCTTTATGGGCAACAAGTCTACATCTTAACCTAATATTTTCAAAATTTGTTTCACGTCATAATGACATTAATGTGATCTGAAAATTTGTTTCTGTGATGATTACGTACTTCTTTTAACAAAGCTAGTTTTTGGTTGGTGTATAATATACGCATGGAATTTTTTTTTCTGCAAGATTAAGACAGTCCTCAAACATAATCGACAGTGTCATTCGATTTTTGGCTTTAAGATCACAACTTTTCAGGACAATGGAAAGTTGAAACAGGTGGGAGTTTTCCACAAGAAAAGAGTTAGCCTATATTATGTTCAGTGCATAAACTTCCGCGCTAAACTTATCTCATTTTAGATTGAGATAATTTCTTTTTAATGATGTGGTTTTGCGATAGCTATTAAAGTCCTATAAGAAGACGTGGTACGTTGCTATCAAAAAGTATTTCCAGAAGAACTGTCTTTACCTGATATGTACAACTCTTTAAGTTCTTGTTTGTCAATTGTTAAATATTGTGTGTGTGTGTGTGTGTGTGAGAGAGAGAGAGAGAGAGAGAGAGAGAGAGAGAGAGGGAGAGAGTTTAACTTTGTGTTCGTCTATAGGTGTGTGTGTGTGTTAGCATTACAAAAAGTCAAGAGTAATAAATAAGTAGGCAATAATTATAGTGGATGAAATTAATATACTGGGTAAAATATTGAAAAAAACTTATACGTATCGATATCGTATCGATACTAAATCGTGCCTGCCAACATTGGATAATCTGGTTTCAGTTCGGTAGAAGGTTAGGCCTACAACGCTAATTTTTCTTTAGGTAGTATAAAGTCCTCTTAGTTTACTTCACGGCAAACTTATACGCAGCCTGCCACGCCAGAAATGGCTGAAAATAATTAT
>BMAT01000660.1:4443-15450 GCA_019649035.1 Elysia marginata
AGTCTTATTGAGACCCCATGGCACAGTACTAATATTTTTAAAATGCTTCACATACATTTGCTTATTTAATAAACACCAGTTGTTGCACATTTTACATGTATAAAAGGATGAACAACCTTATTTGACTTTTAAATATGAATTTTCTAATTATTATGTAGATTACCTATACATGTAGGCTACTTTAAAAAAGTTTAATCTTTTTACTTTTAGTGCCTGAAGTTGAAAATGACTAATGCATGTAAATACATGTAATTCCACCTAGAGGTTTTTTATATATACATGTATGTATAAATTCATGAACTTACTTATAATACAGGTCGCCTTCAATCAATAAAATCCACGATATTTTGATACGAGTTGAATTAATGCAGCTGCAACGTTTATTTCCTGCATTTCCTATGAAACACCAAAAAAAAAAAAAAAACCCCACTAAAAACCAACTGATCATCTGACCCACAACAAAATCAAACCAGTAAAAAAGGCAAAAAAAAAATGAATTTAACCATGAAAACAGTAAACATATGTATATTTGACTGTACTGATTTGACTTGAAATTTTCATGATGCATGTAGGCCCATTGAGTGATAAGCGGAAATGGCCTACGATAGTGAGGTTTAGCACTGAAATCCTTCATGTACAAAATTTAAACTTCTAAAAAATTGGAAATTAAGCAGTTAGGATAACAGTTAACACAAAGGTTTATGTCTGAGTAAAATTTATATACATGTATTTTCCTTGGACTTCTTCTTTGCCCTTACATTTCATAACTGAATACATGACGGGTTTTGTCACAAACATGTTATGACTTAGTCATATTTTTAAGGCTAGGAAAAAGAGCAAAAACAGTCTAAATAAAACATCCGGCTGTAAAAGCCTGAATAAGAAACAAATGATTGCATTTTCCAGTCTGTTACATAGAAAAACCCCTAAAATTTTATGAGTTAGTGTTTACTTTTTGCAAGATATTTGTGACTTAAAATATGGTTTATATAGTCGAGTTCATATTAATTATTTTTTGAACTTTGATACAAAGTAATTCAAGTATTTGCTAAATTCAAACTGTATTCAGATTATCTTCTTTTTGTAGAGTTATGTACATGTATACTGATTATTCAATTTTTTAAATTCAAAGTTAAACTTTTATTCCCTTTTGGGTTCGAAACTTCAAAACTGGACTGCAGTGAGAAAGTCCATTTGTGGCCTTATTTGCAGTTACACATATAAATTATAATATCCTAAAAGTTTCCTATTTCTTAACAAAAAAGTTTGAAATTATTTTTGTTTGTTCACTGGAATACGCTTAAGATAAATCCTGTTTAAGATGAACTTTTGATTAAGATAGGGGCAGGTTGCGGGTTCGATTCCCGACCATGCCATGTAGCAATTTGCCCTAACTTTCACCAGTCGCTAGATAAGCCAAGCCAAATTTCCCAAAAGTGATTAATACACTGTATAGTGTATTAAACAAAAATAAAAAACCCTAGATTTTTGGCCCCTTTCCTTTTTTTCTTAGTTTATGTCTTATATTGCTTAATATAAGATTTGGATAAAATGAAATTTCTATTTGGGCCCATCTTAATTTTCTGTTTCATGGAACATGGGGTTTAATGTTGCTGTCTGCTAAGACAGTCCCATCAGGCAAAACAATCTTTAATTCTTATGACTGAATTTGTTTACTTTGAGCATGATCTCTCAAAACCATTGCAAATGGATCAGGTGTCACCATTTTCACATTAGATCCATATAGTGTCTTGAAAATTGCATTCTTTTGAGCTTTCAAATGTTAGAAATTGACCAAATACATGTTATGAGAGTTTTGTGGAAAGATATTTGCAAAATACTTTGTTTTTTTTCCCCCAAAACTTTTAAGTATGAAGTAGGGGAATACATACTGTATACAAAGGAATCCTGATAAAGTCAATGCCTCGGGACCGAAAAATGTGTTGACATTAATAATTGCAAAGATATAAAGAAATACAAAATGGGACTGCGAAACAGAGATGAATGTAAGTAAGAGTTTCCCCTCAAAGGTGTTGACTTTAAGTGGATTCCACTGTACTTCTCATAATAGCATTTTCTCAAATAAAAATTTCCTAAATCCCCTGCATTTGCACAGGCCTAGAAAGATCAATTTTGCTGTTACTCAAACTTAATGCTTAGCTTGAATTTTGTAATGAAAAACTTAAGTTCCATTTACTTCTTTTTTCTTCAGTTTGAGATCACATTTACATACATGTACATGTACTACAGACACATAATTATTATTTTTTATCAATCACTACTGGTGCATGTTGTAAAAAAGACAAGTACAGTGTACTTCAAGAGGGTCACATCATAGAGGGATCTTTATTTTATTTCCAGCAATTATTTCTTTGTAAACATAAAACCCATGATTTTAAATTTGATTAATTGTATTGTAACTGATAATAAAGCTGGTTCTGAGTTACTTTTAAATATATATTTTTTGTATTTAATCATAGATGCCACTCACTTTTACGAAAAATAACGGAAAATTCTGGCGCAACATTCACATGTAAATGCATTTAGGGACAATGTATTGTTATTGTTCATGAAATCAATCCTGCTCGACAAATTTGTGTGTTCATTCAGTTTCTGGAGATTGAATAAAAGGAAAATAACTGAAAAATGGTATCCCTGGTTAAAATAATTTTGTAAAAATACAATTTTAAACAAAAAAATCTTACAGATGCCTAGCATGGACAAAGTAAAAAAAAAAGTTCCATTCAAATAATTTCAACATGGGAAATTTGAACACTGCTTTGATCCAACTACAGTGGAATCCTGATAAAGTCAAAAGCTTGGGACCAAAAGAATATGTTGACTTTGAGCAAGAGTTAACTTTAACCATTACAAATATATAAAGAAATACTAAATCGGACCGCAAAACAGAGTTGACTTTAAGCAAGAGTTTCCTTTGAAGGTGTTGACTTTAACTGGATTCCACTGTATGATAAATATTCTGATTATGATTGCATCCCTCCATTGTATCATGACACACTCATGATTCAAAATTGAACTTGGTTCCTATGGGATTGAAAATATCCAGGCTCGACATCTAAGATTATATATCTTAATTCAGTTTCCATATTACCACTGGAGGAAACAGAAAAGAAAGAAAAAAAGAGAGAGAGAGATTACTTTTAACTTTTATATTCTTTAAATTAAAAAAACAAAAAAAGTCAAATACAGAAAATACAAATAGCAATACTAATATTATAGTAATAACAAAAGCTTTGTAGTAATAAGAGGTTAGTGGATGCAATTAATATAATTTAAATTAATCTCAACTTAGGGTATAAATTTCAACTTCACAAATGATAATTTTTCTTTATCTACATTTGTGAGGCGATGAGGGTTTATCAGGCACAAGTTAGAATTGTGACTTATTGAGTTACTAGTCTTTTCTTAACTAAATTATGGCTCTTGAAGAGGGTGAAAAAATTAATAATGATTACAGCTCATTTTAAAACATCTTCAGTTATTTCCTTTTGAAGGCAAAGAAAATAGTTACCTTGAAATTATATAGCACGGATGCAAGCGGCTTGTACTCAAAAGGAACGAACCTTTTACACTCTAGTCTATGGCTGCCCCTATAGAACTTTTGATGGACAATTTAAGAAAGATGGATGGAACTCTATACGGCCTATGCAGCACTACAACTAAAAAAAAATGAATCTTGATTTTGGACGTTATTTTCAAATTTTTCTGCTCATTTTTTAAATAAAAAAAACTGCTAAAAGTCAGAATTCCTGCAAAAATCGTAAAACTTGCACCCTTGATATAAGAAGTTATTCTATTTTAAGGGCTCTAATCTAACTCCAACGTAACCATGGCAACCTACAGGTGCCTGATTCTCCATGGTTGCCCCCAGATTTGTTAAACTTGCTTTGTGTCAATAACAAATGCCTCACAACCAGTTCATGCGAGCTGAAATTTTAATTTTTGGTTTACTATTCACAAGTAAGTTGATTTTTATTCACTACATATTAAATTCAACCAATAGAATTCCTTTCACACAAAGTTTTGACAATTCCAAGCAATTTTTAATGTTTCTATATATACATATATACTAATATAGAGACGATGCGCCCAACAACCAGACAGCTAGAAACACAGTGTTGTATATAAATGGTAGACTATTACAGACTATAAAGTCCAGCCGTGAGCTTATTTGTGTACACTCATGTGAGGTTTTAGACCAAAGACGGTTGCACAATGTTGGCCACATGTACGACGACATTTGATACAAGGATGCCCTCAGTACAGAATAAAAAAACCTGAACTTCATAAAAAATCCACTCAGTCTGAATTCAGGATAATGTACAATATAGTATGTCTAAAGGAGCCAGAATAACATGGTCTCAGGTTAAAATTGGTTGATGGTATGAACTGCTTTTTCTCTTCTGTAATTAGATGCTGCACCACACTGTTTCATAAGCCTCTGTTCCATTGTATAAAGATTGCTTTTATTCTGACCTGTTGGTTGCTTTCTCTTCCCAGAGATCTTTGCTGATGTCACATTTCATGAGGGATTGCTTTAGTGTGTTATAGTGAGGCTTGAGTCTTCCTCTCTTGCGACAACCTTCTACCAGTTCAAAAAAGAAAACTTCTTTTGGAAGTCGACTATCCTGCATTTTGGACAAGGTGCCCTGACCATCTCAGCTGGGACTGCATTAGTATAGTCTCAATGCTTGGTATTTTGGCTTTCTCAAGTACTTTCAAAGCTCGGAAAAAGGAATTATTTACAATATCTATTCCTTGTGAAAAAAAAACAAAAAAAACTGAAATATTCAACCCCCGTGGTCTGGTTGTGAGTTGTACAGTTAAGTATATTAAATTCATAGCTAGATAGTTTGAATGTATACTTGTTTTAAAATTAAACACTTTTAAAAAAATCCATGTATTGCATACTGCTAACTTGACTTTAGGATTAGTGAGACCGTGAGGTTCAAAGCACATGTAATTGGACTGGACTGTGATTACAGAGATCTTGCTCTCAGAAACTCTGGTTGAAACAAAATCTTTGAAAAAATGTGCTGGTACTGGTTATTTTTCTTGAATATAATGATACATATAAAAGTTCTGATGTATGGAGTCTACCTACATTTAACCTCTTAGTGAAATCCAAATTCTAATTACTTTCAAAATGGTTGAAGTCAACTCTCCTCACATAAAAAGAAAATAATTTTTTTTTGTCCCACCACTTTGATTTTTAAAAATAGATTCCATTGAACACAAACGTAACATTTGTTTTTGCTTGACAAAACACTCTATTGCTTACAGATAAAACTTGGAAGCATTCGTTCCCATTATGTTGAATCCCTTCAGAGTAAATTTTACGCATCTCGAAAACTCATACATATTGGTTATATAGGGTAATTTACACGTGAGAAAGGTGATTTGGGCATCAAAAGACACTTTGGTTCACCAAATACAGCATGTATTCCCCTCTGCCAATAACGAACAAAAGTATTATCTTTAGTGAGGTTAACACTGAAGACACTGCCACTTGATTGTCCCTGGTAGACCTGATACTAGAGGGTACAGTTGAAAAAATACAGTTGCTGGTAATTTAGAAACGTAGAGTGAGCGTAGCTTTTGTTGATTTCACCTGCTGGCAGCTGTTCACTACTTGTGTAGCATCAAAATAAAATGAGTCTAGTACCTTACTTTGACATTTAGACTAAAATTTACTTTGGCGTTAGGTATTCTGAGGTCTACGGCAGAAAAAATTTAATGTTAATATTGATTTTTACTTGCGTTGATACATTTAGAGGATTGGGAATTGGTGACCTCCACCCTTAAGAAAATGAGGAAGAATGCGTTCAAAGTTCCAAAATTTCAAAGAATTTAAAGAAATCAAGAACTCAAATATTTTGTTTGAAGGCATAATTTCAACAAATTCAACTATATAAATTTTCAATAAATACTAAGCAAAAATTTTCTGTAAATTTTTGACCCTTGATAAAAATCAAGAAACTTCTGAATTCAACTATAACAGCAACTCAATTCATTTAGTAATGCTGCTACACACTTTGTTATCCACAAGAAGAGTTACCAGGTGCAGAAAACTTTCCTCTGTCCAAATCTGCTATGCCTGGACGTGGCTGGGGTAGTTGTAGAAATTTGATTCCCTACTGAGAGCCCTTAAAGAACACTTTGTTTGAAAATCCTGAAAAATCTGGCCATGGAGAAAACTCTGCTTATCGGGTGACAAGAGCAAGTTACCAGATTGTAGACCAGAAAATCCCCAAAATATTCCTTTGCACAATTCAGTCACATACAGAGAGCAGTCTTTTCCCGTATATGTTTCAAAAGTTGATGACCTAGTAGAATCATGAGAGCCAAGCCTATTTCCCACTTTTAAAGCAGAGCCAGAGTGGGAATAAGTATCAAAGCAATTGTTGCAGAGCTTTTCCCTTCCTTCATCAAATGCCAATTTGCTTCTGGCGGCATACATTAAATCATAGTTGAGCCCGCCAGCAAAAGTCTTCCCATCTTGAAGATTGACCTCACAATCTTGGCTAGGCTTGACAATTCTCCTTTGTTTTGAGCATGCCGCCATAGGTCTGTTGCCGGCTGGTTGAGCTCTCAAGGTAGATAGAGACCAGATCTGAGATAGAAGTGAGTCGAGAAACCATAAAGACCACACAGAGGACTTGGCAAGTTTCAAGGGAGGAGACAAAGTTGGAGCTTTGTGCTGGTTTTCTTCTTCCATAAAACTGCCAGTTTGATATCTAGAGCCAGTGTGATCGCCGTCTTTATCCCCTGCCCTGAGGTTTAGGTTTTCAGTATTATTTGTATTCACTTTGGTATCGTATGCCTTGAAACCAGAACCAGTCTCCTTTAACGGTGACCACAGCGCCTTGGGGTTACGATGTGCACTGGTCGGCTGATGTTCAACTTTTGCCTCCATGACATCTGAGTGGTTTATCTTCTGCCAGTCAGAGTCGACCACCAGACTGCTGTCGTCCCCTATCTCTACCATACCCTGACAAGGATCTGTTCCACCTTGGTCTCCACACAAGCGTACAGTGGGATTAGTAAGCAGGACTTGTGTGTGTAGCAGGTTGGCAACTTGAGTTAGTGGAGCGGAGTGTAGGGCCACTAGAGCTACAGTCGCTGATGAGAGTGAGCAAGACACCTGAGTGGCTAGCGCCACCGATCCAACCATACTCACAACACTCGTCACGTAGGCAGCGGCCAGGGAAGCCAACAGCTGATGAAACAATATTAAAAAAAAACAATAAAACAATGAAAACGATACAAGTATTTTACTTGATCTCAATTTTATTCAAATGAACCCTCTCCCTATCCCTAGGAACGAAAACAATGAAACAAAAATTAAAAAAAAAATAATTCTAAGGTTTTACATAAACAACAATGTTGTGTCTTTGAAAGCTCAAAGCAAAAATTGTCAATAAGTGTAATATCACAAAAATGCAAGCAAAAATTCGTAATAAGGTAGCAAAACTTCAGCCTCCTTTTTTTTTGCTACACAGGTGTGATGAATCTCCCCCCCCACCAAAAAAAAAAAACAAAAAACAAAAAACAACCAACAATAAAAAACCTCAAAAACCTGACAAGCTAAACACACTATACATAGGTGCCACTTTATGATTTTCAAAAAGGAGGAACTTTTGGCGCGACCGCCGAAGGCGGGAGCTTTTCTAGGGGATCCGGGGGCATGCTTCACCGGAAAGTTTTTGAAAATTATACCGCAAAAGAAGCCATTTTAGAGTATTTGGGCAGCAATTTACTTCTTATTTCATGTTTGAATATAATTTATAAAGCCCCATTACAGGGAGTTAGTTTCTACCCTAAAAATTTATTTCTTCTTCAGACACTTTGCTAGCACTAATACGTTTATTTGATTGGAATACATTAGGCCTACATGTGTTTTCCATAGAAATGAAAGGCCCTGGTGCTAATAACGTACGCAACCCTAACATATTTCTTTCATCAAAGAAGCCTCTCGAGCCATTTTTTATAATTATTTCTTATGATTTTAAAACAAAACCTGGGCTGGGTCTGAATTCGGGAAATGGCGCTCAATGCACCCTGTAACCTTCCTTTAAAATGTCTCATTGTTAGACAAATTTATTCTATACTAGATGATAGAGGTCAAACAAAAAGCCAAATACATGTAAAGATATCGGTATTTGCAGTAGACTAGATCTAGGTGTAAAAGACTAAAAATCCACATTGCCCGTTTATTTCGATCTCTATCCCATTTTCCATTGTACTTGGCAGATAAAGATTTCTAGATATTATAGCTTTCAGTTCACACGCATATATACATGTATATAGTCTCTGTCTGCAATTATGCCTAAAATAAATTTGCATCCCTGAGAAAAATAATACAAACCTAAGACTAGATAAGATAATAATAGATCTTACATGTGGACATTTTTAAGTTAGACCTATAGGTCTAGAGGTCTACAGTTCTGTTTACGGTCCGATGAACTTTTTATGATATGACCTACAATAGCGGTACTCGGTAGCTAATCTTCATCTAGTTCATCTGACTTGTTTGGCTAGTACAACATTGCTGTAAAACCTTCTTCTCATTATGCTGTGCTATGCGCTAGTGCTATTTAAGGTTGGTTGAGGAGTACTTATAAGTTCGCAAACTGTTCGCCTATCGGTAGACATAGATTATGAAGTTAAGATTGCTTTTGCTTAACGAGAACTTTTCCCTTTCGTATACTATTATTAGTATTATGTTATTCTTCTAGTTCTACGCTTAACCCACAATTGTCCATTTCACACTCTCTGCCAGTCTCTTGTGTAAGCAATTCCCAACTCGGCCCACTTCCGCTATATTTTTTACTCCGTGGATCTGATTGCAATGTGGTTTATCCTAGGCTTTAGCGAAAAAGTTAAGTTGCCACAGTTTACACCCGACATTCGATCCTCTTTTTTATATTCTAACATAGCATTCAACAGAAATACTTTTACAGACAGAGACCGGTCATGTGTATGTCCTCCGTTTTGTAGCGGTCATAGCGGATATCTGCTTGAACATTGGGTGACAGTTGTAGATAGAAGAAAAAATGGGAAAGGTCGGGACATAGCGGAGTTTCCGCTATTTAGCGGAAAAGTGGCACCTATGACTATAGTTGGGATAGTAATGCTGCCATCTGTAGCCATGGTAATGCTGTCAATTTGTTCCACCAATAAATATGCTTTTCTAAAATTATACAGTACACTAGAATGTCCTCAAAATTTTCAGACTTCAAAGGATCTTGATCTCAATACGGATATTTCAACACAACACTAATTTGTATCAAGCAAAGAGATTTTTAAAAATTACACAACAGATAAAAATTTATCAATTTTTCCATCTAGAGGAATCACAAATTATTGCAAAAACTTTGTAGACACAAAATGAAAACTTTTCAGTTGACATGAATCTTTGCATAAAAATATATATTTTCTAATTTACAATCAGCTTAGAAAAAATAAATACTAAACAAGAGGGAGTTACAAGCCATTTGACAAAAAAGAAACAGTTTTGCCATTTGAATGTGTAAAAAAATTGCCTTATCTTGGAACACCCCTTCCCCAAATATTTAAAATTTACCCCAAAAAATTCCAGACAAGGACAGTAGAACACTCACTTTGGAAACCTCAGAAGCTATGCCAGACCAAACAAGGCCAATTAAATCAGGTCCCATCAGAACATCAAGTTCTGCATAGGTAAACCAGCCTCGCTTCAAACCTTCCTTCAGTGCCAGTCTGGAGGTGAAGTTCAATAACAGTTACATATAGTGTACAATCAATTATTGATTGACCCTTTCAATACCACACCCTCAAAATGTCTCCTTGAAATAAAATTTAGGTTTTTTTTTGTCTTTATAAGCGTAACCATGAGATACATGTCTAAAATATAGGCTATATTACTTGTGTATGGGACAATTAAGTTAGCCGACATTAATGGATTCAGGTCTAAAATTGGTAAAAAATACATCTACAAGCATATAAAGGTTGTACAATTGAAAATAGATATCAACCTAAGCTAATAACGTTTTTCAGAATGTGTTTTCATGTTGACTGTTTCAAAGTGTACAGTTTTATGTAGGACTACAGGACCTGAAAATAATTAAACATTGAAGACTATTGAAAAGCTCATACTGAATACAAATGAGTTGGATGATGCTATTTCCATATTAACCTTTTATAATTCTCCATAAAAAACTGTGATGAATTACCAGAACTCTTTAAATTGACATTACTTCCCGAAGCTCAGAGATTTTTTTGGGGGTTTTTTGGATAAAAATTTTCCCATCCAACTCGTTTAAACCTGTTGTACATAACATATACACCATACTGTTTTTCGATGGCATCCAAAGTTTCTTCGAATTCCTCAGGGTGCACGAACAACCTCCAGTCCTGAAAATAAAAATTTCAAAGATTGATAATTTATCAACAGCAGAAGAAAAATTCTGTAAATAGATAAAGGTTCTTTTCACACCCTTTGAAATTGATTACTTGAGACAATGTCTAAAGTGCAAATTGGGTAATTCTGATGGAAAAGTAGTGTGTGAAGGCCATAAAACTGCATCAAATGAGCTCAGTAGAAAACAAAATTTTACAAAAGGACTAAATAAATTCAACACAATGCACGCTTTTAGGAAACCAGTAACATTACCATACAATTTCTCAGGCCATGGCAGGAATCACTCACCATAGCTTGTAGAAAATTCGTCTCCATTTTGTTTACATCACAAACTTCTTGGTCGACACTTGCTGCCCATTCATCATTGTAGACCTCATCGTCTGTCCCCTCATCGTAAATGTACTTACTGGCCATCATCTGGAGACAAAGAAAAATTCTCTATTTTTGATTCCTTTTTAGTGACCTAATATTTTTCACAATATGTCAAGAAATACAACATGAAATCTTCCAATTCAGGGTTCTTGCACCTTGTCAACTCAAGAAAGAAATTCAAGTACTTTTCCAGGACTTTTTAAGGACCAATT
>BMAT01000660.1:16959-31266 GCA_019649035.1 Elysia marginata
GTGACGATGTTTGAACATGGAAATAGAGGCCCGACAGGGAAAGAGAAAACAGCTGTCATCCTGAGAGGTTGAGACTAGAAAGTTTCACGAGTTTCAGTTTCAGTTTCAAGGAGCACTGAAAATATTTTTCCTGGAAAATAATGGGAGCGGTCGACGTTTCCTTGTTTATGTTTGCTTTTCTAATAAAGCAACAACCTTCTATGTGAATGTGTGTGTGTTTACCATTGTAGAATGGTAGATCTAGCCTTGAGGTCTTCAGATACTCAACTTATCAAGGCCGCGCAGTGAATGAAGTCAACATTATTTGCCAGCGATCGCATGCATGGGTCATTGTCCTTTCCCTTCAGTGTTGTGAAACGATCGGACAAGAAAAAATACATGCACCTCTACTAACTACTAAGATAGGGCATTGACCTGATGACCGCAAGGCACCACCCTTTGCTCATTACAGTGCTGCGCTCGATTTTACTGATACACCACGAATATTAGGCATAATTGCAGCGACTGATACACAGAAAAGATGGAAGAAAGAACCGATATCGTAGTTCAATAGTTGACGAAATAAATATTTTTCAGTCCGTCCATAAATTCAAGGACTTTTCCAGGACGGAATACAAAATTCAAGCACTTTTCCAGGACTTTTTCGGGGAAACTAAAATTCAAGTACTTTTCCAGGATTCCTGGAATTCCAGGACCGCGCGGGAACCCTAATCCATAGCAGGTTCTTGTGCCACAGTAAGATTAAACGGCAGGGCTGTAAATCGCAAATGATTGAAAAGCTGAATACAACGTGAGGGTTTTAATGCTTTGGAATCAGTAGAACTATAGAGTAACAAGAGGGAACTGTAACTCTCTGAAAGGCACATAGAGAAAGGAGTTTTGCTCTTAATTAAGTTTATGACTGCAAAAGGTTACTTGCAGACAAGGGTTTAATAACTGATATATATATATTGTTTTTTTTAGTGACTGAGAAGCATAAGAAAAGCAGGAGTTTATAGACCTGGATGTGATCAAAAGCCAAATTGCCTGAAATCTTAGAATGTACTCCCCCTGAAACTGAAGCATTTTTAAGAAAAATTATGCCCAAAACTCTTACACTCTCTCGCTCTGAATTCCATACCAATACTATCACCTCCACATCTTGGCACATTTTCCAGAATTACATGTCAAGCCACAAATTTTTCAAATATTTGAGACTAGAGGTAGATAAACTACCTCAATGTGACTTTCAATAGGGATGCAAGTGTCTTATGCACAAAAAGCCGGAAACTTGCAACACCTCCACCTAGCCTTGACAACCAAAAACTTACCGCATAGGATCTTTGATAGATCAAGTAATAATGGTATATAGAACTTTGTACTAGGCTCTACACAGCTGTAAAACCCAGAAGAAGAGTTTGATTTTCTTTAAATCTTAAGTTTGGAGGATTTTCTTTAACATCTAAGTCTTTATCTTTTTCAAATTTCTCTGCTTTTTGGCTAAAGAAAATTGCTAAAAAATCAGTATTCCTGCAGAAATTGGAAAACTTGCATCCCTGTTTCAAGAAATCCCTTTGATGTTTCAACAACAACAAAAAAGCCTCGCTCGATAGCCAGGAGGCGGGGCCTATCTGAGAAGTCGTTGAAATATGCATTTTGTATTTTTACTTCAATTCAGGCAATCATTGCGGAAGCTTGTCGAAATTATGGCTCGGGGATACTCCGGCAATCATCTTAGTACTCTATATTATTGTACTATATGAGCGATAAGCAGAAAAATGTTCCCTTTTAACGATTGCCTGAAATCAGACAAAGTTAGAGCTGAAATCCCAAATTTGTGTGGAAAAAAGCTGAAAACTGCTAAATCTAAAAAATTTACATCCCTGATTGGTCCTAATAATCCTATACGATTTTCCAATGATTTTTGGACGGGAGGCACAAACATTTGCGTCTGATAGTGGAACTGTAAGATTGAAGTCCAAGCGCAGAAATGCAGCAGTATTATCGCAAAGTTGTTACTGTGCATTTTTTTTAAGCCTTGCAGTTGTCAGCAATTTTTCTACCAATAAATAATAATGATGATTCTACCTTTAATTAAAGCTTACATTCACAACAAGCACCCTTTGTTTATTTAAGATTCCTTGAACATGCCAATTACATGTTATGGGTTGTAAAATGGCAGATGAAAAAAGAATCTTAACATAAACAATAGACTCTTACTAGTGCTTTGGGATCAATAGAACTAGAACTACAGGGAAACAAAAGGCAAGAACAAAAAAAGGCTTGTAGGAGCAGGAGTTGTGATGTCAATTGAGTTTAGTAAAGTACTGCATAGGGCTTACTTGCAAGCAGTCGTTTTTACTGATTGATTTTTTTATCACTAAAACTGAGGTCACAGGCTTGGACTGCTTTCCATTTAGTCTGACAACGTCTGAGGTCTGGTTGGGCTGCTTGGCATCTATAGGCTAATTATTACCCTTGACTGTTTCATAAAATTCCCTCCTGTGTGCAAAGAAAATTTTCAAACACGAGTGTATTAGATCTACATCTGAAATTTGAAGAACCGTGTAATGTGACCTGGAGAAAAAAGATCTAGGCTTTATGTAAGGATACATGTGTAAAAATTAGATTTCATTGCAGATCTAGAATTTTCATAAAAATATCACCAGTGGGCTGGCAGTTTGCATGGCACATGTTCACAGAGCAGCCAAGTGGTTAAGACATGCAAGGCAGTTTTATATGATTCAATGCATCAACGGCATTATAAAAACATGCTGGACATGCTAGTTTGGAAAATAGTGAAAATTTAGTTTACCACCAACCTACAACAAAAATTTTTCAAATGATTTCAAAACTAAATTTGGTCATAAGAGCTTCGCTATATGTGAAATACTCTTGGTAGATTGGGGATAAACAGCATTTTTTAAGAAGACAAAATAAATCAGTTTTCCCAAGGCCAAACGGATTCGGACTGAAGAATGTAAGATAACTATTACATGAAGACTTAAAATGTCAAGACACCATTTATCTAATTACCATGGAAATGAAGAACACATCAGATGTAGACATTGAGTTCAGGTATTGGGTATTTCTTTGTCGAAGCCGCCTGGCATACATGACAGAAACCACCATGGAGCAGGGGGTCACCTTGTTCTGTCTTAATAAACAAAATTCATTTGAAAAAAAAAATAAGACAAGATCAGTTTTGGTGCATTCAAAAGCAAAAAAATATTGTAACTCTTCTTCAGCCACAAAAGGAAAACAAGAAGACCAAAACAATTATTATCACAGCAATTGTGAGACAACCAGGATGAATCAGAGGTAAGTTGCTCACCCCAATTTTTCTACATAATACACCATTTACATTTTCTTCAAAATAAAAATAAACCCTTAAAATATACATAAGCTAGAGTTAAAATGTCTTCAATGTCTTCAAGTTCAAGGGCTTAGAATACAGTTTTAGGTTAGAAAATGTTAATAACTCAAGATGTAAAAAATTCTGACTTGTGCTTGATCTACCCAGGCTGCCTCTTATAAACTTAAAACTCACTGAAATAAGAATAGAATGCAAGCTTCAATCACAGAGGGTACGATTCACGCTTGCTCCTTGAATCAAGATTTAGACCAAGACTCACACAATCATGATACTATTCTGCATTGTTGTCTTGTTCAGAAAGTCTCATATTTTGAAATAGGATGACATATTTAAAAGCTTTGATGTGTTTTTTAAAGCCCTTTTTGTGCAATTGTCAGTTGAATTGAAGATACACCTCCTCCTGCAAAGGCTAAATTTCAAAAGCTGCGTAAGTAAAAAAAAAAAAAGTCTTTAAACCAAAAGAGAATGGAGAATGAATTCAACTTCAAATTACCAGATCCCACCAGGTATTATATACAGTTTTCACCAAGTATCAATGTATTATAATACGGGGCGTGAAAAGGCACCATGTTCATAAATTTATGTTACTTATCATACCCAAACTGTGACTGAAAATCAGTTAGGATAAAATTTAATATTTTTTTTTTTAAGTCAATAGTGACAGTCAAATCGTCTGTATTCATTTTGTCTTAATTATACCAACAGCTAAAAATAAATTTAAAAGAAATTG
Source organism: Elysia marginata (assembly GCA_019649035.1). NCBI lineage: Eukaryota > Metazoa > Mollusca > Gastropoda > Plakobranchidae > Elysia > Elysia marginata. The sequence continues at coordinate 21,045 of BMAT01000660.1, forward strand.
AATGACATAGAAGACAAATCCCTCCTTACCTAACGGTATTATAAAGCAGAAACAGTCTAAATTGTAATCTATTGATCGTATATATATGTATGTGGTTTTTTTTATCTGAGGTATTTCTATAAAATGCCAAGCAGGATGCATAACTTAATAGTAAAATGCCAGGTACTGCTACGGATTTTCAGATACAAAAAAAAAACAGGCCATGTATGTAAATAACTTGTAAAATTGAATCACATCCAAAAAATATATATTAAGAAAATCCTGTGAGTAGACTTAAGGCTCGAAAAATGTCAGTATTAAGTTTAAAACAGGGCATGTTTGCTAATAAGTGTTGGCTTTAAAATCTAAAAGCAAACTTATTCCCTTGCATTACAAATGCCAAATTGTCTCTTACTTCACAATGTTGGATGCAATCTCCAGATCCACATGTCCCAATTTTCCAGGGGAACTTTTATGAAAGTAATCCACAGCCAATTCTGAATGTGGAAAAATTCAACAACAAAGTTACGAAGGGTGGAATTTCAAGTGAAAAAATGCTCTTCATGTCAATGACGAAGTTAAAGTCAAACCAATGAAAAAAAAAATATGAAAGAATGCATTCATAAATTCAAAACAAGTTGTTGGATTTTAAATATGTGAATGGGAGGTGCCAATCACTTGAATCAGAAAGAAGTCCCAAATACAAAATGACATGTGTGTTTGTGTCCAGGGTGAATGAGTAACCATAACTGTAATCTCATGTTGCAGTTTTCACTTTCAACTGTTTTGAACAAGACAATTTTCTTTAAAAACCTTCCTTTAAATTAAATGTAAAAAATTTCATAAAAGAGACTGACAAAACGTTGTAAATCTGTTGTTTGAGATGAGGGACAAACTAAGTATTTTCAGAAATAACACAAACAAACAATATTGTGATGCTGATGTGATTTTATGACTTTCTTAAATTGCATCGTAATGCTCTGTCAGAAATTTTAAGTGAATTGGTAAAGAAATGTAGAAACAGCCGCACTCAAAATCTGTCGGTTGTGATTGTTCTGTATATCACAACCAACAGATTTTCAATTGTTTTTCCCTTGTTTCTTTCAAACCATAACTTGGGGGTACCGATAAGGTCTTTTTGGATAAAGTTTTCGACACTGCTACATGATGCAGTTTGAGAGGGATAAAAAGCAACAGATTTTTTTATAATTTATGACAGCTTCATTTTCTTTGCTATGCCTTAAAATATTTTGTCCACCATCACAACCGACAGAATTGCAACCTTTTGTCACTGCCTCAAAATTATCAATCAAATTAACATTTTTGTTGACTCAATATTATATCTATAGAGAAAAAGAGGAAAATCTAGAGCTTTGCATGGAGAATTTCTTATTTCCAACTGATTTGCCTAACCTAAGACATAAAGTAAAGTCTGTCATTCTAGGAAAACTGACACTTGAAATATTTAATTATTCTTATTTACCTGTCAAAGGCAGGGAAGGCACCTCTAAGTCAGCTGTGTCTCCATAATGAAAGCGGCGTTTCAGTCGTTTTCGAAATTTAGAATCCATTCTCTTCTAAAAATTTAAAAAAAAATATACAGATGAATTGAAATTATAAAAATGTACAGATAATCATAATGTGATATTCAAGAGAAATCAAAATTTACCTAACTTGTCAATTTACGACAATTTAAACTAATTACTCGGCAGATTCGTGTTTTGCAAGGTTAAAAAAAAAATTAATTTTAACCAAATGATGAGTTGGGGTTTATAGTATACTATGATGTAACTTGTTAAGATCCCAGGAGAGTTCAAGGCCGAAGTAAACACTTGACAAATAAATAGGTCAGTGCAGAACAAAACTTAGGCACTGGCCGTGTTCGACTAGGCTAGGCAAGAGCTGGTGCTTAGAGAGAGAGAAAGTAAGCTTCAACAATATAAGCGATAGCTATTTATAATCATTAAAATGAATAATTAGAGCAACACAAGTGCATGCGCACCAAACAATTTATTAGAATTATCTTCTTAAAAGTTTTTATGAAATAACGAGAAGTAAATGCCAATCAGTTTGAAGAAGTTTTTCTAAAACTTGTAGAAGGTGTTTAAATTGGCAATAAAATTATTTCAAAGTTTCAATATTTTTAGAGAGAATAAAAAAAGAATAACTTAAGAATTTATAAGTGATAAATCATGCCTCAAAGTCAACTCTCAAACACATAAATTGTGGTGTTCAATTTGTTACAGAATCAGAATGGCCTTTAGAGAAAAGAGGACACAGTTTTATAATCAATAGGACATTGAATGAATTATGAAAGAAATCCCTGATATTTATCACTTGTAACTGAACATATATTTATTTCTAACAAGGGTTTTTGAAACAGTTTTTCATTTTAACTGAAATGAGAAAAACATTACTAAAACCACTTTATTAAGCTTATATTCCTTAATAATATATAAATAGTCTTAAAGTAAAAAACCTGTAGATCTACCCTCCCCTTTATTCACCAAGCTCTTATAGATCTCTTTTCCAATGACAATTTAGTCTCTTGCTAAAAAAAAAAAAAAGTCCTAAATTCAGTTTAAAATTCCCTTTAATTTCATATACAATTCATGTATGTAATGAATTGGAAATTTTTCAGTATTTGGGAAATCTCAAGAGCCTCTTAACCCTTTCGTGACGGAATTTTTTTGGGGATGAGCTAGGCACAAATCCAGCTAGGAAATCCGTTTACAAGGAAATTACAAGAATATGGATGTATTTCAGAACTTAGATGATTTTGAGCTTATTTGCACTAAAATTGTAGGTTTTTTGATTGAAGGGTATTTTTACAAGCCCAATTCCACTTCAAAGGTGCTCTCAGGGCTTGGGTCCCAATGACAATTTACAAGCTGCCACCCAGAGACTAGCGGGGATCCCATGACTTAGTCTCAGCCGGTCACATTATAAATACTGACACCGACCCAACCAGTAGGGGCCCGGACTGTGCTCGGCTGTGTTTCGAACCCGCGACCTCTTGGCCACGGAGCGAAGCCACTACCAACTGAGCTATCTAGGCCCCCCCTCTAAAATTGCAGGACTCACATCCACTGAATTCGCTTCCTGAGCTCTCATAATCTAAAGCATCATCTTTGTCAGCTTCTAACAGTAGATCTAAGACTTGTTTTTGGTCGTACAAAGCTTTGCGAGGTCGCTTTTTGCTTGTTTGTTCGTTGCTAGTTGAGGGATCCATCGTGAACATCAAGTTTGCAGTGCAAAACAAAATGAAAGAATGGCCTTAGAACAGATCGGTTGTAGTTTCGCGCTAAATAAGAAAATACCGTTTACATTTTCTAATTCAAAAGAGTCTATTCTAACTCTATAGGAAAAATTATCGATAAACTCGATTTTCTAAGTAGTTTTAGCGTTACTATCGATCCGATAGAGATATTCAGTCGATAAGGCATGACGTACGGTACGTCATGTACGGTAAACCAAGCTCTTAACCATGACGTACGTGGTACGTCATGTACGGCATCTTGTCATTTTTTTTTTTGTATAGCAAAATATGAGGTACGTCATGTACGGCACAAAGGGGTTAATGGAATCCGCCATATTTCAAGCGATTTTAAAAGTAAACCAGTCTTCATTGTTAGTTGTTATAGTCGACCTTTTGATGAGAGCGTCCATGGTCATGTTACAATAAATTCACAATTAATTCGTTTCTAGTACATGTTTCCGTTTGTCAATTAGATCTAGGCCTAATGGTTGGAATTCCGCAAAGTCCTTAATACTCCCTCTCCTAGATTGTTTTAAAACTCTATTAACTCCTCTGCTCTGGTCTGGCCGTCTGGGACACACTAACTGGGAGTCGCCATTGATGAAACGAAGTGAAGTTTTTGGGCTCAACAAAGACCTTGAATAATTTCATAACAATTAGCATTGACTTTGAGCTAAAATAACAGGGGTATAAACAAACGAAAAAGCGCCTGAATTTATGTGATCTTATCTATCTAGATCTAGCTTGGTCTAGATTATAATCTAGGTCTTCTTACCGCGGGGGTTAAATTCATGATGAATAGAGGGGGGATGTTGGGTTCCCTTGAATCTAATCTAGATCTATCTAAACCTTGATCAAGAACTGAAAGTCTATAACCTTTAGATCTTCTTGGCCTTATTTTCTCACTTAGTCAAGAAAGGCCTGTAAGAATCCAATGAGATGGTCGTCATTCACTGGATCTAATCTACAATCTAGGCCTAAGCCAGGGCCGACATGATGAAGTTGAACAACTGGAACGGTGCCAGACTGCCAGGGACATGTTAGGCTACAGGCACAGAACACGTTACTATAAATAAATCTACACCTCGCATTTGGCAGGTATGCCAGGTTGACGGAGTAGGCCTAATTATAATTTTTTTTCATTTAGGCCTATATTATTTTTAAACCCTTTCGGACGCAAAAAAAAATGGTTAAGGGTTTATTAGTTTTTGCACTACTTTAACAAAGTATATATAATTATGGCGTAACGTGGTTTGTTAGCTAATGAGCTGTTTCGGAGACTTCGCAAATATTGGTGGGTGTCTTTAAAAATTCTTTCCTTTATTTCCCCTGCTTTTCTGTAGGCACCCCCACTGCCTTTCTCATTCTGTCTTCTTAATATTCTCCTCCTCTTCCACCTCCGCGTCCTCGTCGCCTAATACTCTCACTGGCCAGTGCTTTTGGACAAAGCATAAAATTCAACGAAAAAAGTTAAGCATTTCGATAAATATTTAAACAAAATCTGAAAAGAAAAAACCCAATATAAAACAAAAACAAAACAGAAAAAGTAAGCGCATTTCAGCAATGCTCAAAGGGAAAGAAATGATCATGACAGATACAAACTCAATCTTCGGCCTGTGATCTCTTGGTCACAACTATATAGTAAGTTCTTCTGGCTACAACCTTTTTGAGAATAAATAGTGGAGGCAGCCACTGCGGAAAGAAATGATTGAAAGGTCTTAAAGGTATGAAATTAGCAATGGATAGACGTAGGCTTTCAAGTGGAAATGCCCGAAATGTCTGTCCTTAATGTGATTCGAACTTTCGACTTATAGATGCTTCGGCACCCACCGCCTTGCCACTTAGAGAAAAATAGCTTATACCACGTCGCCACTACTTAAGAGTAATCGATAAAACACGCGACTATGTTCTTTTCCACCTCTCTATATTTTTAAGTCAAATTTCTGAGACAGAAGATGGCTTCGCTGGCCCCGCTGTTGGTTCTGAAACCAGCTTGGTCACACCCAACCTCATTGTCGATTTCCTTTGACATTCGCTTCAAAATGGTTGCTAGTAACAGCTTCGGGGCATGGCACACCAAGGTTATTGTTCGCAAAGTCAGAGCAATCGGCTGCCCTTTGTTTCTTTGGTAAAAGTAGGGAAAAAAAAACAAAACCAAAAAAAGTCCGTAGCCTACATCTTTTGGGATATGAGTGTTATTATATATTATTTTTTTTACTTATAATTTCAGTTAAGGTCTTGACCCCAAAACCGCCCAGGGCTTGAAGCATTTCTGTAGAGCTCTTATCGATGCTACTGGACTTTCCTCTTATCATATTGATTAACGCTTTCTCTATCTCTATAGGAAGAGTATCTGAAGGAAGGAGTGCGAGTCGTCTGCAGATCTTGTATTGTCAAAAGATGTTTGACATAAAAATTATTCAGTCCGTCGTTCCATTTTTTTTTCATTTTCAAACAAATGTCTATTTTTCCATTTTTTATACTTTCCAGAGACCCTATTTTATTTGGTGTAAAGATCTTAATAACTTTGTGAGATTTTGGATTTCAACATATTTTTGGGATATAATCAATCATAAAATCTGCATGGTTAAGTCACGCTGTTGATTTCCCTTGGCAAAAAGGGGAAAAAAAGCAAAACTTGAGGCGAAGGGAGTGAATCGCCCACACTTGTTATGAGTTAGAGTTCATAATATAATGACTTGATTTCTAACTTATTAATTTTACTACGTTCAAAATGATAATTGTAACAAGGTATAAGGTAGGGCCCCGAAACAAGCCTAAAATAAGTTATAACTTTTTAAAATCTCTTCCAGGGTACAGAATACAGTTTTAGAAACGTTTGATACATGTAACTCATTTTGACAAAATTCTGACTAGTGCCTGCTTTACCCTGGTAGCCAAAGAAATTGGTTTTGTCATTATAGACCTATTCTTTATTTTTTTCTTTCTCATAGTAAGGGATAGATAACATAGGTATTAAAAGATCATGAGTTACGATAAAATGCAGCGCCTGAAGATCAAAGACTTAAGAAACCCCAAAAATGAATCTTCCCAAAAGAGCTTATATGCATACAATACATTTAGATCTATCCTATGATTGATATATGTTTTCAAGACAATAAAATGAAACAAAATCTCCTAGCATTGTAGAATTATTATAGTTAATAGTAATGAATATGTGATGAGCTTTGAGATAAAATATGAGTAGCGTCCCTTCTATAAAAGACACCATTGTAATCTAGCTAAACTTAGATAAAAGGATCTCATTCACATATTTTTATCACTTAGGTACATGTGATAAATTTACATATAGAATAAAAACAATAGACTTGAATAAATAATGTATCAAATACTGCATCTTCAACGTATATCAATTTTTCGCCTAAATTTAATAAATGTTGTATGAAAAAAAAGCAGCGGATAATCCCCTTTCCTTTGTGTATAAACTAATATTTACTAAAACGCAGTTTTTTTACGCCAACACAGTCATACATCGGCATGTGCTAGCTTCAATGAAAAAACCTCACCGGGACTGATATCAGAAAAGTACCGCTACTCTTGTTGAAATCTTATACCTAATTGAGGTTATGCATATTACGAAAATATTGCGTTAATCTATCAAAATGGCGGACGCTCCTTGAAATTATATGAAAGCTTTTGTATTATGGATCAATGTGACTCATAATCACATAGAGTCACAATCATACATAGCACAAAAGAGTTGTACTCTAATTTCCGGGAGAGTCTGCCAGTTTTTGATAGACAAACCCAACGTTCGGCCTTCGTGGAATTCGTCACACGTTAGTTTATACCGGTATGCCTGTACGTTATGTCCTGAAAGCTGAATGTAATAAAAGTTCTAGACATAGATTTCTCTCATGCTTCTTAATCAATGTTCACAATCTGAATAGCTTTTGTAAATCTTTTGCATTCTCTCCTCGTATCGCGCTTTTTTCTTCTCCCGTTACTAGCAAAGGACTTTATACCCTCAAGGATCTCACCGAGTAGGAAAATATTGTTCCATTGCCATCAATGTTCTCATTGTCTGCTCTTTCTCAACAACGGCTGATGCTTTGGTAGTGATTTCGAGGCAGAGAACGGAAATGCATCACAATCAAGAGAACACTAGGGCTTAAGTCCAGCCACTGATTTGAGCACCAACAGTGGTCCTGCGGCAAACTTTCCTATCTCGCTAGAACGTTTACGATCTCTGAACATTTCTCTGTTGTCTGGATCGCCAAAATGTGCATTCAATGGGGCTAGTCAAAACAAACTCTTGTCTGTCTTGTTTGCACTTAAAATTTAAAAGGCTCTGCGGATAACACGCTTTGGTGTTTGATAAAGACTGCTGTTATCTGATAGGCAGTACAGACTTGTTCTATAGAGAAAGGTTGAAAGAAATCAGAGAGTAGCAGAATGGGAAAGAGACAATCGTGACTTTGTAATGACACAAGTTATCGACCCCCGAAAATTGTTAGTATATGTAACTTATTAACTTCTTGTCTTGAAGAGCGCATAATAACGTCATCATGAACCTTGGGTTCTGAGTCTGAAGCGGGTCGAAAGTATTAGGTTTAGGAGGTGGGGAGGTTGGGTTGGGGGTGAAGGAAAAGGAATTAGAGACATTATTTCTTATTGTGTAGAGGAGGACTATTCTAATTTTTATTATAATTCGGGGATTCGTAATGGGAAGGAGATTTGTATATACATCGCTGACTCCTACAAAACTGGCAATAGAAGGCCTTAAGTTTTTCTTCAGAGGTTGACAAAATTATGTTTAACAATTTTTTATCTTTAACGGTAAATGTTAAGCCAAGTGCATGACCTTGAACTGCATGCACGCATAAGTGCTGAGTTTTAATTCTTTAGTGGGATGAGCAGTTCCGTGCTAACCTATCTATTGGTAGTAACTTTAAGCTGTGATGAAAGTGATTCGATTTTCTTTCTTTTTCTTTCATTAAAACTTAACATGTTTTTTATTTATTTATGCTTTGTTTTTTTTAAATCTACAAACAGCTACTACCTCGTAATTGTCCTTCATTTGTTTTCGTGGAATATCGTTAAATGGAAGAAATATCTTAATCATTTATTCATAACACAGGATAAGTAAAACCGTAAAAAGAAAAACCCAGGGAAACTATTGGATTCTTGTTTAATTAAAGACAGCTTTATCTTTCCAAAGGATAACTTGAATGTTTTGTTTATTACGTAAACTTAGGAGTAGTTTCGTTCTGTCTGCCTCGCAGTGTGAATATCCTTTCAGAGCCAGTAAGCTGAGGTAGTGAGTTGACACGTTTTAAATGCGCTTATAACAAGATGAGAACCTTATCTTTTTTTACCTTACTCCAGAAACCAGATAACAAGTTTCAAGATACGGATCCAGACTGAAAGGAATTACTCTAGATGTTGAATAAATCAAGAAATCTTCAACTGTGCCCACACTCAAAGTATTTTGATCTTATGTGTTTTATTGCGCCACTTAAAATACTAAAATGTAAAAAAAACTTAACATAATTCCTACAGCACTAAAAGGTTTTATAAAAACAAATAAATAAACTTCAACATGAATTTGTGATGTAGAACTGTCCACTGACATGTTATAAAGAACATTGAGAGACAGTATAGCCTAATGAGTGCTATTCCAATGAAGATGGATGTTTATACGAATTCTCTGAGAATCAAACAATCAAACAACTACTCAAGAAAGTAAGTATGATGTTTAATTATTACTTTAGTTCCTAAGAGAAAAAACCAAATGAGAAGATGTGACTCGAAAATTACTATTGCCTCAAATAATATTGAATAAAACTTTTTTGTTAACGATCGCGGCGCAAACTTTTTGATGTTTAAGATAACTGGTAACTGAATATTTCATATGCACTCTTGTGTGTGAATAATTAAAACACAAGTTTCCCAATTTGCCCCAGGTTGCCCTAAATTACGAGAAAAGTAATCTAAAAAAAACGTAGATCTAACTTGAAAGTGATTTGATCTTGTTTATAGTTAAACAACAACAACAACAATAACAACAACAAGCAACAACAGAATTTTGGCCTCAATTAAAAATTATAGGCAACTATTATTTTTTTAAAAACTAGCTTAAAACCCAAGACAACTGCACCGTTGATGCTTTGCAATGCTTTTATGTATATCAATACGCACGTGCATTAATTTTTTTTCTTTTCATTTCTACCAAACCACCGAAGGTTAAACTTAAACGGCTTGAGGCGAACCTACCACATCAACGGACTACAAAACTCAATAGCTGATGCCATACAAGAGGTAAGAATTGATAGATTCTATATTAGTTTTGACAGGTATATCTATCTATCTATCTATCTATCTATCTATATATCTATCTATCTATCTATCTATCCATCTATCCATCTATCTATCTCTATCAGTCTTGCTTTCTCTCTGTCAATCTATTGATCTATCTATCTATCTCTCTGTCAATCTATTGATCTATGATCTATATTAATGACAACCCATTCAAAGTACATACCTTACAGCAAATTTGTTTCTATCATGGTGTTGCTCTCTTCAGGTTAGCTTGCTATGTTGGCTTTCTGCTTCCTTCCGATGTTGCGTCTTTTTTGTTGACATGAGGTACTTTATTATTAAGTCGTCATCCTATTGTAATAGGCCTATAACAGAATGTGTTTATCCCAACATAGCTGTCTATTTATAATGTGTATACAATTGAATAATATTTAATGATAAAAAGGCTTAAAGATAGAGGGGCAGGGAGTGGGGTATGTAATCGACTAATTGATGTATCTCATATGCAGATACTTTTTTCACAGACAATCTCAGCGAGATCTAATAACTTGTACCAGTATACACGGTCATGTACTTTTCTTTTTACATATTTCTTATAAATATCATTAGTAGTTTCGAACTAAAATATTTTTTCTTTTGAATCACAAAATTATTTCGTTAAAAATTACAAGCAGAAAAATTTTGGCGAACTTTACGTATAGT
>BMAT01000660.1:31365-46013 GCA_019649035.1 Elysia marginata
CCCCAAAAGTATTCTTCCTTCCGTCATCAATTCCTGTTGGTACAGGGTTTCATGAGAAAATGAGGCATAATGTTCAGAGAGAGAGAAAGAGAGAGAGAGGAGAGACGAACAGATAGAGAAGGGAAGGGTACATAAAGGAGTAAGACAGAGTAGAAAGGCATGCAAAAAGATAAAGAGAAAACAGTCGTGAAAAGAATGAGGCCCAGAGAGATAGAACGAGAGAGCGGAAGATAAAGAGAGAGTCAGAGAAAAAAGAACGAGATGGAAAGAGAGAGAAAAGGAGAGATAGGACAGAGACGGACAGATAGAGAGGGGGAGGGATACATAAACAGAGTAAGACTGAGTTAAAAAGCATTCGAAAAGATAAAGAGAAAACAATCGTGAAAAGGATGAGCGACGGAGAGAGAGAACGATAGAGCGGAAGATAAATAGACAGTCAGAGAAAAAAGATAGAGATGAAGAGAGAGAGAGAAAGAGAGAGAGAAAGAGAGAGAGAAAGAGAGAGAGATAGAGAGAGAGAGGGAGAGAGATAGAGAGAGAGAGAGAGAGAGAGAGAGAGAGAGAGAGAGAGAGGGAGGGGATAGGGATAGACAAAATATGGGAAAAAGAAATGCAAGAGGCGACTCTATTGGAAGAAGAGCTCGGAAAATGTGAGAAAGAGATTTTATTCAAAGGAATTGCCAATTTTTAACCTTTCCTACAGAAAAATTACTTATGCTACATCCGGCAATTTTGTAGTTATTTAATAATATTGCTTTTTTCTACCCTATATTCAAATCAACCATTCATCTTCTTCATCATGACCATCATCATCTTCTTCTTGTTGTTTTTGTTGCTATTGTTATAATAATAACAATAATAATAATAATGATGATGATAATAATAATAGTTTATTGTTATTTTTATCATTATTATTATTTTCCTTCTTCTTGTTCTTCTTCTGATTCTTAATATTACATTGGGTATCTTTCTTCTTCGTCTTCGCCTCACTCTATGATTATATTTACCTCACCCTCCCCGTTCCTCCATTTAACTAGATATGAATGTCTAAGACTATGCACAACTAGATTCTATCTCGATCTAGATTAAAAATTATCTTCATCTAATATTCTCCCGGTGCAGTTGAAATAGCCACTCACGCCCCCACCGCAGCCCTATACGAGACTAGTAACCCTGGAATGGTTAGGTCCCACCCTAGCACTGGACAAACAGTGGCCTAGCCTAGGTGGTCTGGACATTTGACCACCGTCTATAACGTAGGCACGATAGGTCAGTTTTAGTTAGACGAAGCGTCCACCGTGTTCTAGATCTATCTATCTATCTATCTACATACATGTATATCGTGGGAGTCTAAACCCAAGCATGGTTCAGTTATTACATTCCTCACTATTAGACTGGCAGCTCTCTTGGCGCATTAGCCTATGTTACATTCCTGTCTTCACTGATTAGATCGGAGGTGAGATGGGTGCATAAGTCTGCTGGTTTTGACTTCATCATTACCCCTCCCCCCCCATCTCTGTCTACCTTCCTTCTCCTGGCCTCTCTTTGACTCTACTTCTGTTTTCTACATACCTCCCCCTTTTAATTCTCTACCGTTTTTTTTCGCTCGCTGTCACCTCTCCTCTCACTTACAACTTCTCTCCATTTCCCCGTTCTCCTCGTGTGTTTTTCATGTGTTTTTTTTTCTTTCTTTTCTTTCTGACATTCTCTACAAATGTTTTACCTTAAGAATCAGATGTTAGGCCTATAAAGCCTTTAAACAGAGAGAAAATACAAACCAAGAGGCAAGGCATTTGGATAAAGTTCCTACTTGTTACCTTATACACGTCAATATCGGGGTTTTCTTCCCATTTGATTAGCACAAACACATAATTTTTAGGCACTTTGTTATTTAAAGGAAAATAGATTCCTGTAGGAGAGATTATGATGTTTTTAACTTAATGAACTAGGTAGCTTTTTCATGAATTGTCAACAAGGTGTGTGTGTGTGTGTGTGTGTGTGAGAGAGAGAGAGAGAGAGAGAGAGAGAGAGAGAGAGAGAGATATGTGTAGAAAAGTTTTGTACAATCATAATAATAATAAAAATAATCTCTGTATAGGAAATATAGAAAACACTATTCCAAATTTTTTTGCAGGGATAAGAATAATATTGAATTTCTTTGATGGTGCGGGTTATCTTAAAAAGAGTAACAGTTATCGTTTATGAAAACGTAGACTTTTAGATAAGCGAATATCGATTAATGAAAAGCTCGTTGTTGACTTTTTAGTTGAATAACCCATGAACCGACAAAAAAGAAACGTAATTAAAGAAAAAAAAACGTAGGCAGCCTCAAGACACATTTCCCCAAGCAGGCTTATAAATATCAGAGCAAATTCAACTCAGTACAGTAAGGCTGCTTGATGGGCGCTCTGCACTCCACAAAATTTCAAGGACTGCCTGTAGCTAAATACTAATCAGGTGCGTAAACTGAAGAATGTGTGGATAATTGCATAGTCGTGTGTAGAAATTGAACACACAACCCCGGGCCATGAGTTCAATTCACAAACCACTTAGCCATGCTGCCCCTTTACAGACAAACCTGTCAGTAGGACTACGCCTGCGCTGTCCTATGAAACAATGTCTACGATTGGTCAAATAATGAGTAAAACGAGGTAAACAGACACCCACGTTAAGCCGCTAACATTTGACCAAAAGGAAAGTAACGATATAAGTGTTGGGTAGTAACTTGAAAACACACACACAAAAAAAAAAAAAAAAAAAAAAAAAAAAAAAAAACAAACAACAACGTCTTGAAAACAAAATATCACACAATATTTCTATCACAAGTGTATAGTTTTTAATATTCTGTAACTACAACAGCAGTGGTGAAATTTAATTATTGTTTTCATCATCTATTGTTAACCCAAACCACAAAAATATAAATCTTGACTTCTCGTTAACTTATGTGACATCTGACGTGCAAACGTATATCTAAGACTTCCTTTAGAACTTTAGGCTTATGGAAAGATTAGTTTTTAGAACCTGTCTTTACTCTTATAAAAAGGTCACTATTTTTAACTACGTAAGCCTCTACATCCTTAAAAGATGACTGTTTTCTACTAAGTACATCCTAAAAAGATTGAAAATTGGGACATCCGACTCATTTACTCTGGGCGGAAGACATAATTACATTTTTTTCCGAAATGACACATTTTGAAGTTTTTCTATTAGGTTGTGTTTATGCGATATTTTCATAGGCGCTGTATCGAACTATATCGACAAAGCTATTGAATTATTGTGAGTATTTATTTAAAAGTCCGTGCACATGAGCCACCATGAGCGGAACATCTTTGCCATGAATGTTTCAGACGGGTAGCGTCTTATGTTATATTAATCATCATCTTAAATCTTTGCTACGTTAATTTGCTTGGAGATGGTGTTGGAGCAGGCTGAAATTATTCTACTGTAGGTTGCTGTCGGCGTTTCTCTTCACAGAGAAATTTTAATTTTAAAGATATAATTGTACTTTTTATAGGGAAACCTTGCTGACTTATGCTAAATTCTGAACAATGAGATGTTAATGTTTATAGCTGACAAAACAAAACAAAACAAATAAAAGAACAAAAAAAAACAACAAAAAAAAAACAACAACAACAAAAAAACCAAACATATAAAACCAGGAACAAACAGCTGAGCAGAGTGTGCTGTAGTTTCCCTCGCCTATTCGTCTTTATAAAGATGGCAATAAACGCTGGTAAGGGTGAAGAGTCTTTAGCGAGATCAAACCAGAAGATTCTGTTCATAAAGATAACACTACCCCATTTTCTCCGCAGCTTGAGCAGTTGAGTGGTATAAGCTGGTTTTCTAACGATAATTTCATACATTAAAAAAAAAATCACCAAACTATTCTTAAAGTATTCCTAAAGTCTTTGGTTAGGCCTTTTCCAATCAAGGCTTTGTCCTTTTATGAAGCGAAGTGGTACGAATTTTGATGAGGCTTAGTATCACCATTGTAGCGTTTTGCATGCAGATTCTTAGCGGTGTTCAGTTTTATTGAGTAAACGTCTAGTTATCATAAGTTTGAGAGTAAAAGCCCTCAACTATGTAGATACTTAGACTTCCCAATTACTTTCAAGCGATAATCGTTCATCTCTGATATAGTTCTCTAACCAATAAATCCAATCAGTTCCAAGTTTTCTGGGTTCTTTGATTGAAATAGCTTTAAAACAAGATGAAAAGTCAATGCTGCAGGTCAAGGGAATATTATGTTTGACTCAGAAACACATAATAATTATTAACCCCCCCATGTTTGTGTGTCTAGTACCATTTACTAAAGGATGGCGACAGTTTATGGTTGTCATTTCGTACACACATTTAACTTACCAACCAAAGAAGTTTAGATCTTTACATCGCCTTTCATTTTCACTTACAAATTCATAATTTGATTTTTTTACTTAGTAACGTGAGAATTCTCTGAGATTCCCGCTACTTCACACATGTCGCTAATTCGCTGGAGTTCTCCTACCGCTACTGAACCCATCCCAGGTCGCCTTTCATCTCGCCAGACCTAATGACCCTAGCGTGGGCTCATGTCTGACTCTTTAAGTTCCTCTGCGATTACCGGCGCGGAGTTTTTAAGTTGAGGTTAAGCTTCGTTGAAAACTTTAAGTAACTCTTAAATAAAAACGGAATTAAAAGGTTCAAAATTTTAAACTTGGCTTACGGTTTTGCTTGCTTACTCAGTTTCTGTCTGTCTATCTGTCTCTGTCTGTCTGTCTGTCTGTCTGTCTGTCTCTCTCTCTCTCTCTTTACGTTTGTGTATGTTTATCTCTTTAGTCATCACATAATTATTGTTTCAATTTTCCCCCTTCTTCTGTAGAAATACCCATCGTTCATCACCTGTTTATCCAGTGTGGTGTAATGTCGAAACCAACCCTAGGTGTTGAAAAATAAACAATAACTATGAAAGCTACATGTGACAGAAGTTGGGAACAAATATATTTAATATTTCCATATTTAATAAGAGATGGAAAGAAGAGGAGAAAGAAGGAGGAGGAGCGAGAGAAATAGATAAATGAATGAAGAAGAAGACGAAGAAGGAGAAGATGGAAAAAAGAATAATAAGAAGATGAAAATGGAAGGGGGGGGGGGTTGAAGAAGGAGCAGGAGAAAGAGGAGGACGAAGAGGTAGTAGAAAGAAGAGTCGACAAATACATAGTCAAGCATTAGCAGGAAGAACAGAAGTATGTGTTATTACACCCTTTTTCAAAGTGCGGTGAAGGAAATGAACACGATGATATGAAAAATAAGCCTTTATTTAGCTCTCCCACCAAATACGATACAATGGTTGCAGAGTATAGGAAATACCATAGCACAATGGTGTAAGAACCTTATAGATAAAGAAGCCATCCAGAAATATAAAAAGAATTATAGTTAGATATACTGCAGATAGACGCATAAACGACGAATAGGCTAAAACTTTATCTTGAATTTAATATACAAAGAGAGGTCAGCTAGGACAGCGCTATCCAAACCAGAGAAGGAGGGATTTAAGTTGAGAGTGGATGAATAAACGAGAGAGATAGACAGAGACGAAGCACAAGAGATAGAGATGGGTGGTGTGCGTGCGAAAGGGAGAGACCTAAGAGAGAGAGAGAGGGAGAGAGATTAAGAGAGAGAGTGAGGAAGGGGGGAGCAGACAGAGAGAAAGAGAGAGAGGGAGAGAGAGAGAGAGAGAGAGAGAGAGAGAGAGAGAGAGAGAGCGGAAGCAGACATAGAGAGTGAGAGAGACGGACAGAGAGGAAGAGAGCGAGGGAGACAGAGAGGGAGAGAGAAAGGGAGGGAAAGCAGACAGAGAAAGAGAGAACAGAGGTAGTGAGAGAGAGAGAGAGAGAGAGAGAACGACAAAGACAAAAGAGGAATGAAATCCATACTTTTGTATTTTTAAAGCATCCTATATTTTCTTAATAAAAAGGAGTACCTATTATTTTAAATAAATGTAATGGCTAAGAAGGGAGAGGGTCGATACATCGATACGATCTACAACCCTTTTCTCTTTAGCCGCATTTCTAACTTAAGTTCAGTCATTTTCATGTTAGGAAGAAAAGTTCAGTATGTTATTGAATTACAAAAAAGTAGACTTAATTTAACTTGGTAAATGAAAATTGGGACCGTCTAAAAATGTCGACTATGGAAGTTTTTTCTGTCACAAAATGGCCTAGATAGACGAAACAATATCGCACCCCTTCCTCCCGTCTATAGTTGATGCATTTAATGTTTGATATATCTAACTATAAGCTTGTTTTTCTTGCTCTTGTTCTCGGTGTCGACTTCAAATATTGCCCGCCGTCTGGTGGATGAAACCGTTGGCCTTTCCTAGAGTTTCGTCTGGAAGTCTGTGGGACTGCTCCAAATTTCCTGTCTAAGTAATCTTTAGTTTTGGCAGTCTTGTATATGTGCTGCAGTTTCAGCATCTTCTTTACAGCAGAGGCATGTCTGGCCAATCTTGTGCGTTTTGTACATGTGTGCCTTCAGCCTGTTGAGACCAGTTCGGAGTCGGAACAAGGTTGTTTGGCCCTGCCTATTCATTCTATGCAAGCCATTTTGTCTGTTGTGGTGTGGATGTTCATTTTTCCATCTTTTTCTTAAGCTGCTTTTAAGTATGTGCCACGATAGATTATTACTCAACTGCTCTAAGTAAGATCTCCCTCGGGCTAGTGTGTCTGCTCTTAAATTGCCACCTTTTTTTGCACTGACCTGGGATCCGTTGGAGGACCAGCGTTTTTGTCATCTTATGTACTTTTTTAAGAGCATCTCTAAGGTATTCCTGTTCGGCTGCCGCGGGGTATTTTAAGTTTTGAATCGCTGAGTATCACAACATTGGCGCCTGACTGATCTGCAGCTACTTCTTCCGTCACTCTTAGTGTCAGCTTGATTGCTTTTAGCTCTGCTTTGTAGTTCGTGCAGTGCACACTTGTGTGTCCTGATGTTTCTGCATTTCTTCAATCTGACACAAGTATTTTTATACACCACTGCCTCCTTTTCTCTAGTGCCAATTTTCGCAGAGCCGTATGTGTATACATATATCCATTTGTTTTTGGGGTACATACCTGTAAGGTAACTAGAGGTGATGTCTCTGAGTTTATTTTCTGTGTATTGGGATTTGTTCCCTATGGTTTCTATGTAGCTAACAATCTTTGATATAAACCTTTTTCCCAAGGTGGAAAGAGGTTGTGTGTTTTCATGGAGGTCAAGTTTTAAAGATCTATTATAATGTCGCTTTATTACCTCAAGGGTCTAGGATTCTCTGGCTAAACTTGTTCACTTCATTTTGGCCTTACTCGATTCTCTAACTCTTAGGTGCATTAAGCTCTTTGGTTGGGATTTGCACTTGAGTCTTTGGGTCAGTGATTTGGTGTATGTCCGTTCTTGTAGGGGTTCTAATTCTGCTTGAGTTTTCAATAATTATATAATCGAGGTTGACTCAATGCCTCCTTTGATAAATCTGAGATTTTTATACTGAACTATAATTTTTTACTGCTTGGAAGCTGCTTGTTACTGCCGATCCCCAGGCTGCTATACCAAACTCTAAGGTAAGCCGGACTTATCCCTTTACATATTGTGTCTTGAGAGTGATGGATAATGACTCCAATTTAGCTATGGCAGGAGTCGACTTTTTAACTTAAGCAAAACCTTTGTTATCTAGAGATTTACTTAAAACGTTGATAAGATCCTACATTATCAAAGTATAAACTTTCTTTCTCTGCACCCGTTTTGATCATTATAGTGTATATTTCCTCAGGAAAATCAACCTAAACCTTTGTCTTGCAACCGGTGCAAATAAGCTAAGCTGAAATTGCAATCGTTAAACTCCAAGGCGTTGCCTGTTTTGAACAATGGATTTAACTGAGCATTCGAAGTACAAAAATTTTCATGACGTTATCAAAGGTATGCTGAAAGTTATTAGCGCTTTTGTTAATATCAGGTATACCGAAAATTGGAGATTTTTAAAGGTTCATTTTTTTTCTCAAGTTTAAATTCCCTACATCTAACTATTTGCACTGGTTGCGAGATTTATCAGCATCTTATCTGTAGGGCCTACACCTCCTCTTCTTTCCTCCATTACGAAATCGTAATGGATGTTAAAGATCCTAGTCAACGACTGTCAGTACCTAACATTTTAAACCTTTTCCCGACTCCCCACGATTACGTGCAAGAAATCGGCTATTTGCAGGCTGGCCGTCAAGTTCTTTGCTTGTTTTTAACGTCCGCTAAGTTGCTTTCCTGAGATGCTAAATATGGAGATAAGGGTGGCCACCAACTGACCGCTGCTTAAAATGTCGACAAAGATGGGGGGCAAAGCAAACAAACCCAAACATGTCCGGTGGAAACTTTAGCCCAGGTCCCAGGCGAGATGTCCACTCAGACGTCACCAGGAACTGTTTGGTCGTAGTGCCTGAGCTGGATCCCATCGTCTGGGGCATCAGGAACATGTAGATTTCTACCAAGGCTAGGCTAGGGCACGATTGTGGTGTTTCCTGTCGCGCCATTTTGGCAAACCAAGCTGAGTTCTGCTGGCCAGCAGGAGCTGTTAAGAAACTTTGCGATTGGATAGGAATGTCCTGTTCTTCTTACATAGGCAGTTTTTCAACATCACAAATAAAGAAGATTACTTAACTGACGTTTTTGCTTAAATAAATATTAAAAATAAGAAAACGGATGCATAGTTTATTTAGCGATCAACATACAAAGGATCCCGGTGACTGTGATGGGTCATATTTTTTATAATAACGAGTGAATTAATAGAAGAATTGTACGGCGCTGAACTCCTCTGTTTGAAATTATTGTTCAAATTTACCTATATTTATGTTACAGCTTTAACACTAGCGGCCTTGCCACTTTGCAATGTCAAATTACGTCATGTGTGAAAAATTCGAAGTTTCACCATAAATTTGTCTTCGGCAATTACAGGTTGCCTTAAGAATCTGTTGCGAATGAGGTGGGTGCGTGGTAAAGCTAGATACAGTTTTTTTTCCAAAGTTTATAGGAAATGTCGCTTATTTGCAGTGAAGAGATGACAAGAGTATACCAAATAAACGAGTTAAAGAAACAACCAAACGAATACCGATAAATACCTCACGAAATTTTGTTGGTGTTTCAAATTTGAACAGAACAGAGCTTAGATTAGACTGACCGTAATGTAAAGAACTTTTACAACAGCAATAGACCTAAACATTTTGACGTGGTTAGAGGTAAGAAAAATGGCTTTTTTCATTAAAAAAAAAAAGCAAGTACTATAATTATACGAATGATCATCCCAGAACGAGGAGTGGTTAATGCCCCACCCTGGCATCATCAAAAGGGTCTTGACGTCAACCATGACTCACTGAGACAAACTCCGTGATAGAGAATGATGTAGGTGTGGACAATTTGGTCAACAAATCAAACTCGCACATAAAATACAGCAGCAACATCTTACACTTTCTCACTTCTCACTCAAACTAGAAATCGCCAGAAGTGAACAACTAAAAAGGATCATATTTTTTGTTTGGCATGGTATACATGTTGAAAAACATCTTATGGAAATACGAATTGCCGAACACTGTTTTGCATGAAGTCAAAAGTTAGATTATAGTGTTATATCATATACTTCCTTGGAGATAATACTTGAAAGCTTTTACTTTCTCATCATTAAGCCACGCTGTGAATTATATTTTCCGAGGTTTTAAGATGTCGGATGAAAGTAGTTGCTACAGTCTTTCCCCAACTTGTGTAAGTTTTTAAAAAATGATTCAACTTGTTTAAATGTGCCTTTGATCTGCTGCTATTTACAGATGTACATTGTCGAACATTTAAACATTGTCAAAAAATTAGTGTGTTAGCCAGAAAGAAGAAAGAAGCTGATATCTGGATTCCAACTTCGAATTTTTCGATTTTTTTTCAAAGAACACCACAAAGTTCCCTGGCCGCGGACCAAGCTGACTTAACACAGAAAAATATTCTCTGAGTTGTGGAAGACACTAAGTCTTTGGGATAAGTAACTGTTGCTGGACAATTTTCTGTCTACTGACAAGAAAGGGAAAAACCATTCCTTTCAAAATGATGAGATGAGAACGCCAGAAAGACTTCGAAAAATCTACCACTCAGATGTACGCACTCTAAATATTTCGATATATAGATTGTTATTCAAATTGGAGTTGTGCGTCAGCTGTTTGCAGCTGAACTGCTTGATAGATTCATTATGTGATAGATAATGGTCGTACTCATATTGCCGTAACTGTGCTTCTCGGTACATTTATCTTGCAAACCAATGGAAATCTCGCTATTTAAAAAATACGTGAATCTGATATTTTGAACAATGTATTGATTTTTATTCTAAGCTTCCATACGTTAAAATTGGATGGCATGTTCAATATTTTGTGGACAGATATAAAATTTACTTTTCGGATTAAGTATAGAGAAAAAGAAGATAAATCTGTTTAAAAATCGTTTTATGACTATCCAATTCCCAATACCTGACTCATTTGTAAAGATTGCCAGAACTGCAGCATTAAGAAAACAGCTTTAAGAAACCTTATCATAATCCCATACCTTCTTCATGATCTTCAGGTTTTTCATTCTTGTTCTTATAAAACAAAGAGCATGGCTTTAAAAACAACTGGTACACTTGTTGCACACAAAACTGTACTACAGTTTTATAATCATTTTATGACTTTAGGACTTCGCTGTGATGACAATATTTAGGTTTTTAACGATTCCAGTGGGCATTTAGGTGATTTTATACTTCTTTTCCTACAGACTTCCATCACCCCTTGCTTATTTAGAGATATTTTTATGATTTAAGAGTACTGTTCCCTTAAAAAACTTCTATCGGAAATTACCTCCCGACAATGTGAACCGGTGACTTGCCTATTGCTATGAGTATATTTCATCCATCACGTAGTGATTATTATAACTATATCAGATAGAAATAAAAACTATTGAATTCAGATATGCCCATTTATGACAAACATTTAAATTTATTTGTAATTTTAAATTTCCAAACTCAGTTGAAGAGACAAACCCACATTTATGCGCCTCGGTAAAGCTTTGAATTTTTATTTCGTCTTCATTTAAAAGTAATGTCCATATCACTGATCAATAGTGGGACAAATACTGATCTGCCATGTTTCATCTCATCTTTTTTCAAACTACACGTTTCTATGTCTACTCCCTCAGAGCGAAATCCCTGACGTACACCCCCTAGGGCCGTTAGTGGAACGGCCCATCTCTTTGCCCTCCACACCGACCACTATGGACGATTACCAGGAACTTTTCCCTCGGGGAGGAACCATTCCAAACGGAGGGGTAGTCAACCCTGCTTTTGCTGAGACACTGAATTCGAACCAAAACCTTCATACTCCAAATTTTCCGTTTCTGGATGTAATGAACAGCGATATTAGTAGCAGCGGCGAGAATACTCACAGACCCTCAGACAGGTGCGTTCTCATTAAATGTCCTCCTCCTTCTTGTTCTTGTTCTTGTTGTTCTTCTTTTTTCATCATCATCATCATCATCATCATCATCATCATCATCATCAATGTCGATTACCTATGGCAAGGATTTAGCTACGGACAAAAAAAGGCCACCCACTCCCGCCCTGGACAAGCTTTCCTGTCTGACACCATCCTTTACCCATCATTCTGATTTCTACGCATCGCTTTCATGTTTCTCTAAGCCTACCCTTGCCTCTTTCCCTCTGTGGATTTCCCTGTAATGTTTGATTATATTGCTGTGGATTCTCTTTAGTGTGTGTCTAGTACAGTGCAATATTGTCATTTCTGTTCCTTTCTACACGCTTTCTTTCCCGCCCTCTTCTTAACTTCCTTATTTCCTACCTCTTCATGTCTTTTTTTCTCTCAGAACTCCACTCACATCTGACTGCTTATAATGAAGGTCTGCGTTATTTTACTGCACATGTTGTGGCCTTAGAGTAAAACTTCTACTTGTAGAGCCTAGAATAAAATTTGCGAAAAAAGAAAGATAGGGTTTGTTAATTAGGAAACTCTTTGGGTTTAGTTTATGGAGTTAGGTTGCCTAACATACAAAAATGGTGAATGGAAAGTAGTATATAGATAAATATATAAACAAACCAAAAGTGAGCCAGGCTCCTGTATAATTACAAGCTTAATTATGTTAACTTGTACATCAAGACCAACTCCAAGGATCAGAAAATAATTTAACTGACAAGCCCCATATAATACAGTTACGCTAAAACAAATACAAACTCAAAAGATCCTTACAGGTAGAATAATAGAAAACGGTTAAGAGTAAGGATCCAAGGGAGGAACATAAATGACATGGAAAATTAAAATAACTAAAGAAGAGGGTCAATTTACCAAATTTACCATTTTTACAGCAACGTAATTATCAAAACTAAATTTTGGATAGATGCAAAAAAGAACGCAAAGGCAACAAAAATTATAATACACGTAATTACAATACAAAAGGAAAAGAATTTAAAAAACTTGTGGTTGCTTTTCAAGTTATAGGCAGGTAACTTAAAGCAAAACCAAAAAATTATGGCTTCTTCAAAAGCATACGGTAAAAAATGTTGCAAAAAGATTTTACACCTGCAAAAATAAATAAATAAAAGATAAAACAGGGATCAATGCCCTTTGAATATGAAACTTTCGCCGAGGCTTCCCCAAAAATCACTGAGTCTCGCATACAAGTCAGTAACAGTAATCACAACTCTAACATAACGGAAACAAGTTCGCAGATCTCACTTGTTCACATGCGATATTTTTACGACACGGTAAAACATCCACAACCCTGCACTCAAATCACGACAATGAAAATCATTACCAGAGCTCACCGAACGCGCATGAAAAAAAAACCAACCAAATTTACCGCTAGGTTGCGTTGTAAAATATCTAATTGAAAAAAAAAGGAAAAACGTTAAAGCCAGAGGAGTCTGCATGTTAAACATTATGAGAGAAATCGGAATTCTCCATAAACAGTCAAGCTGGAAACCCTTCAAAGATTAGTACGTATATACTCAATCTCGATCAATTCATAAAAAAAACAAAAAAACTTGATAACTTTAACTTTCAACAAGTCTTACGCCTGGAGTCGAATTCATATAGCCGACAAGACCCTAGATTTACGCCAAAATCAGTCCATCTTTGGCTGGTACCTACATTTTGGCATACACAGTATTTGCGTTTTTTTAGTCTAAAATTTTCGCCGAAACTTGCACTTCATATGGAACTGAACTAATGGGTAGAATTCGGATGTAGGCTAAGCCTCTTTTCTTTCTAAAAACAGTGTTGACTTTTGCCCTGTTCAAAGCCAAATTAGGACCGTTTAAGGTCAGAGTGTATATTTCATCAAAGCAAATGACGTTTTGAAATTTTTATGAAATTTCATTGTTTATAGAAATGTTCCGACCTCATAGAAAACTATTTGTCGGGTACCCAACCAAGTCGGACAAAGGACAGAGCTGTCAAAAGTTGCCTCCCTTCCTTTTTATCATTATGTCGTATCTATTAGCTGTGGGTTTGTCTTATTCTTTATGTAGGCTTCTCGTCCAAAGATTGCGTAGCGAAAAAAAAACCAAATCAAAACCGCTATAGACTGTGCCCACGTTCGTGCTGTCCTAATCTTTGCCTACCGAAACCGGATGTGGCCCCTATACTATTTCTCCTACCATCTACCATTCCCTACATAATCCAAATCTGGCTAGATTTTACAACCTGATAAAATATAAAAAAATCCGACCAAATCATAATGTAGACCTGTCGAGTTTTAGCGTAGGTTTATACCTAAATGTAATCTGACATCCGCCCAATAACTCGATTTAAGGTATATATTTCGAAAAAAGATCTTAAGCAGCTGGTCGACGGCCTCGGACAGTTAAGTCCACGGACAAATTTCCTCCCATGTCGAAACAGGGAAGTCGGGTGGCAGAAGACCACGATATTCGAGCAATCAAAGGAGCAAACTCTTTATTCCGGACGCTATTCTGTACACTTCAGCCAATTTAATTAATTTTTCTTCAATATTTATAATATCGTTTTGATACAGCTTGAGTGCACAGCTCTACAGATTTAGGGATTATTATAAACCACTGTCCAGTATTTTCAACTCCAGATTTTACAGGTAGATTGCTGAAATCGAAACAGTGCTAAAAGGATGCACATGCAGGACTCCTCTCATTATTTTAAACTAAACAGATGATAAACTGTCCCCTTTCCATATCATGTAACAAGAAGTTTTATTGGCTTAGAATTTGGGTAATCATATCAACTTTTCCACAGCCTTCTCTCTTGGCTTCCCGCAGATTTTTCGGGCGTGGATTGTCCACGCCAAAATTGGCCATACATATCGGCTTTTCTTTTAAAAGAAAACAAAGACTACCAACGACAGTTCTGTTATAGGACCACGCCTGCGAATATCCTATAAATTTCGGTTCTGGAGAGTACTAATAACGCGAAACTTTGAAGTAGTGTTGACTCTTCATAATTAGGCTTGCCTATTATTAACAGTATCTTCCATGATATTTTGATAAACATTTTGACCATGTTTCTATCTGTCTATGTATCTATTTATTCTATAAATAAGGTAGGATTAGGCTACAATGTATATCTATTTATTAACATATCTTCCTATCTATCTATCTATCTATC
>BMAT01000660.1:71517-86665 GCA_019649035.1 Elysia marginata
AAAAAACAAAAACAAAAAAAACAACAACAAAAAACAAACTAAAAAACCCAGAACAACAGAGCGTTTTTACCTTCCTGTAAACCTTACTATTGTTTCGCGCAGCTTATCTTCCAAGACTGACATGCCATGTTAGTGCTAAGAGGCTGTTGGTTATTCATTGGACGTGTGTCTGTATCGAATACTAAACAAATAAAGTAAAACCTCAATTCCACATGATAGGATGTCTCTTTACACAAGTCTCTCTGTTCAGCTGTAAAAAAATAAAAAGCAAAAAAGTTTGCCAATATGTGACCTAAATGCCCTGGTCTAATGTATCAAAGTAATGACTTTTATTAACTTTTTAACATCCATGTGTTAACCTCAAAACAACGCGTCCAATACCATATGTATGAAAAAAGGTAAAGAAATACGTTACATTAATGTTACTATTTAAGTTAAAATGATTGAGCATGGCTTGTTTTAAAAAGATCATACCTAGAGACACACTTTAACCCTTAAAGCTAAAACAAAGGAATAGAAAATTTCTTTAAGTTATGATTTTCAGAACGCACTGAGCAAATGGACTAACCTTCCTTCTTTTTTGTCTTCAACCTCTCGCAACCTACTCTCCTTTCTCCCCTTTTCTCGTTATGTCCGTTTCCCTGCTTGGTTCGTACTATCCCGCTTTCACTTTTTGTCAATCTTCCATTCTATCTCTCTTCTCTTTTTCGCTTTTCTTTCTTTCTCTCTCTTTTCTCTCTCTCTCTCTTTCTCTTTTCTTTTTCTCTCTCTCTCTCTTTCTCTTTTCTTTCTTTCTCTCTCTTTTCTCTCTCCCTCTTTCTCTTTTCTTTTTCTCTCTCTTTTCTCTCTCTCTTTTCTTTCTCTTTTTTCTCTCTCTCTTTTCTTTCTCTCTTCTCTCTCTCTTTTCTCTGTTTCTCTCTCTTTTCTCTCTCTCTTTCTCTCGCTCTTTTCTTTCTCTCTCTCTCTCTTCTCTCCCTCTTTTCTCTTTTCTTTTTCTCTCTCTCTTTCTCTTTTCTTTTTCTCTCTCTCTCTCTCTTTTCCCTCACTCTCTTTTCTCTCTCCCTCTCTTTCCTCTATCTCTATTATTTGTCCCGACCATCCTCAGCTGGCAGTTGCTAGTGTCCTGTCTATAGGCTACGCTCTCCTCATGATGGTCGTGGTTGTGGGCCTCGTCCTAGAGATGAAGAAGGACGGCATCTGCGCCCCGACAACAATCTTCACCATTTGCATTACATCTATGTTCATCATTGCGGCACTAATGCACCCCTTGGAATTCAGGTAGAGATCTAAGTAGACATAGTTATCTATAGTTGCCCCCCCCCCTTTCTCTCTCCCCCTTATATCTACCTCGCTATTCCTCCCTATCCCCTCTCTTTCTTTCTCCCGTTCCACGCCATCTACCCTTTTCTATGTCTCTGCGGAATTCATTTTCTTCCCTGATTTTGCCTGTCTGTCTTTATCATCTTTTTGTTTCTTAAACTTACATCTTCTATATCCTTTTGTAAAGCCCTACCGTGTATAGAAGTATTCCATGAACTTTAAAAAATTCTTTAAGAGGAGTACCACAGGGGCAATGTTAAGGTTTTTTAGGCTTAGATTCAGCAATATAGTTATTCGAATAAACTACCTCGCCCACAGAGGATTTCCATGGTGAGATACCCTTCGAATTTTACTCACAAAAGAGGTTAGTTCTTTAATATTCCCATTACCATTGGTCATGTGAAAATTTCATTTGTATAAAATATAAATAAAAAGAGTTCAAAAAGACTTTTAAAATGCAGTCTATCAAATTAGGATCCTTGACTTCCAACTCATTCACCCTCATCGAGCGAAAACTTATCAAAATATATAGTAAAATATTAGAATTTCTGTTGCTTGAAAATATAGAGCGAAGAAAATGGAAGTAGTTTAGAAGGCAATCTCCCAAGTTATAATTTCAGATACGTTGACTCACTTGGATTGATAGTAAGACTATGTTTATCTAGAGATGGACTAAGTACCAGGCCTAGGTGACCATAATACCAGGCCAATCACTCCAAACTGAACACATCGCTCGCTCACTATCCGTGACACTAGCGTAACACTAGCGTAACACTAGCGTAACACTGAGCATCCGTAGTGAACAAGCCCAGCAGCGAGATGTAATCAAATTTGATCATAAGAGCTCTACTGATTTATTATTTTTTACTTATTTATAGAATTAGATCAGAACTAATTTCTCCTTGAAAGGGGCGCCCGCCCTGTCGATTGTTATTGAATGATGATTAGGCCTGTTTAGAGATTTGTGACGTTAACTCACGAAGGTGTGACGGCGGCTTAGAACCTGCCCGTTAAGTCAAAGAAGTCGTCTCGTATCACATGATACGACAGCGTAAGTTAGCGCTCGAGTCGCGCCGTATCATATGATACGTCGGGTTATCGAAAGTTTTTCCCATACAGCTATCAGTCAAAAGGCAGCCATTTTGGTATTGTTACATAGGGCATTTTTCTAGTTTAACCTGTTGGTTTCACTTTGAAAAAAAATCTTTTCTGCTTCTTTTTTAAAACTATTTTTTACCGAGGTAACTCCGCGAGCGAAAATAAACTGGCAAAAAGGCGCGATTCTGATTACTTAGGTTGGCATATAGGGCCCAACTCCATTGCGTTAAAATGTTTTTAAGATTGCTTATGTTCTAACTCCTACCAGTAATTGCAAGGGATATACGAAAAGGACACCAAGTGCACAAGTTTGTTTACCGTTGGGTTGGATGGCTTCATAATGAGTTCCACTCTGTTTATTTCTATGTTGCACCGACCTGATCGTGTAGTGTAAACATTTCCAGGAACTTATTCCACGACTGACTGGATTAACTCTAGGTCGCACCTCTTTTTTATGTCATAATCTTAGATATTCAGTTACATATTCCATTGTGTGTCTTAATGATGCAATTCCATTTTACTTTTATATTCTCATATAAACCCACAATAAAATTCCAATACTAGCTGTACCTGTTCGTCCCCTTGTCACAAAGTATTGGCCGTAATTATAATTATGATCTAACGTCCCCTGTAACCTGTTTCATGGTCTGTTGTACCTGCTCTTACACTTGCCATGTTTTTATGATCAAACGCCCCGAGAAACCTGTTCCACGGTCTTCTATACCTGTTCTTACCTCTGCCATGTTTTTATGATCTAACGCCCTCAGTAACCTGTTCCACGGTCTGCTGTACCTGTTCTTACCCTTGCCATGTTTTTATGATCTAACGCCCCCAGTAACCTGTTCTATGATCTGCTGTACCTGTTCTTACCCTTGCCATGTTTTTTATGATCTAACGTCGCCAGTAACCTGTTCCACGGTCTGTTGTACCTGCTAGCTGTCCCCTCCACATCCATGCTGCTCATGATCTACTCCATCGCCAACCTGAACGTAGTGGCTTGGGGTACAAGAGAAGTCACAGACACTCAGCTCCAAGCTGACCAGGAGGCTAAGGTAGGCAGCCTTACAAGTGAGAATTAACTCTTTGTGGAACAACGTAGCTTAGTGTTTAGCGGTCGGACTTGTGATCCGGTGGTCGCGGGTTCGATTCCCAACCACGACGCATCTTGTAACTGCCTAAGTTAAGCAATTTGCCCACATTTTTCTCAGTGCATCCACCTGTAAAAAGGTTACCTGGTTAAAGGTAGTGCTTGAAATGTGTAGAATGTTTGTATTTGAGCGCCAAATAAGCAGCCGTGCTGTAATGCTCTGAAATATGAGTAGACTTAGGTTTTGTATGCATTGGCCTGTTGGGTTAAATAACTAAAGTTTTGAGGCTGCCTTCGGCGGTGGAAGACTATAGCCATTTTTTTCGTTTGTTTAGGGTACTCCTTATATCTGTAAACACTTGTCCTTATAAATATCGTCATAAAATAAAAAGGGCATCATATTATTGAGATATTCGCAAACTGTTGCCTACTTTGTAGATGTAAATCATTAAAGGTAAAACTACAACAAAACAGAACTATCCATCCGATGTATGGAGGGATAGTGTCTGCACCGTGTGTGGCTGATAATAAAAATAGAGCTAAAGCACATGTTGTAAAAATCCCGAATAAGAAAGAGCTTGCTAGAATATAAGTGTCATTCCCCATATAAATAGCACATAATGCAAGTAATATTAGGCCTATATGAATAGATATTGATGCAATTATGTGTGTTGGACGTGAATGTCATTGATTACACTTTATATATAAATAAGTACAAAGCTAAAGATCATGTAAGTATACTCTTTTGTATGAAAATGTATGTAATGTCAAATCTTTTCGTTTCTCTTGTTTTTTGTGACATAGATGTTGAGATGTTCCTTGTTTTTTTTTTTTTTTTTTGCTTTTTGTTTTGTTTTTGCTTTTCGTTTATATCTTTTATGTTGGTTATTGCTATGTTTATTTACTCCTGAATTAACACTTCAATATATTGTGTTATAGTAATTTATATTACTTGGAACTTTCATGCATGTAAAATGAAAATGGAGATAAAAGTATTAAAAAGAGCATAATAATATTTCTTACATCCTCCTGTTATCTTATCAAGTTATGTAAGAATATATAGGGGAAGCAGGTGGAGTCAATCAGCCACGACCAGAGCTATGACACACTCAATATTCAATTGTATATATATATTATATATTCAATATGTTCTTTATTGAAAAAAAAGTTTAGAAATTATAACGGGATTTATATGATGGCAAAGCAAACAACAACAACAACAACAATAACAAAAACAACAACAACAAAAACAACAACAACAACAACAACAAAAGATTAAAAAGAAGATTTTTGCATTCAAAGAGCTTCAGTGAAAATTAGTGCTGGCGATACGTGGTGTCTCATTTTCCGTGCTTTCCTCTCATGGGTTTTCTGCTAGGAAGCTCAAAACTTTTTGGTCCGAAAATCTGAAGATTTGTCGTCGTGATATCATCACAGGATCTAGTTTTGGTTGGGTTGCGACCTCTTCAGTTAAAATCAACCATTAACTGGATCAAATCCTATAAGTATTTAAACAATTTTGATAAACAAACCGCTAATAGTTTTCTTTGATCTAAACCTTGGTTTTATGTGGACTTCATTTTATAATCTCTAGAATTTCACTTATTTTCAACTGTAGCTGGAACCTGGTATCCAGATTTACTCGCATGTCCCCTGCAGAATAAACAAAATGGGCAAGTAATACTCCAATCTCTCGCACTGGCTCTTCACCAAATTTTTACGCTCTCTTTGTCTTTGCCACCCCCCCCTCCATCTATTCCCTCAAGCCACGTTTAACATCTCATCAACTTTATTCCATGAGTGTGGTTTAGTGGTAGATGCTCGGCTCTTGGACCGAGAGGTCTTGGGTTTGAGTCCTGAATCGCCGGAACAGCGATCAGTAGTTCTTACGAAAGACTCTTTATAAGCATGTATTTGCCTTACTCGGGCATCAAAGAAATACCAGACTAATGACAGTGAAAGGTCTCGTCAGTATGCTAAAGTGATTCATTTTAAATGCTGCTTCTCTGTAAGTTACGGTGGTGATTTGATTGATAATGATCTTTTGCCGTGAACCCATGTAAATCGCTTAGGGGTATTGTAGTGAAGATGGCGATACCTAAAACACTCTTTACTTGAATATCTAGGCGTCGAGGAAAATGAGCCAAGGCAAGCTGCAATCGTTCATGAAGCTGTTCCATCTCGGCGGTGACGGCCAGTCTACGGAGGACAGCGACTTCGGCTTCTCGTGTGGCAACTTGTTCAGGTGTCTGTGGTGCCCGCGGGAGAAGCCGGACCCCGCCCTCGCCAACACCACAGCCATCTTAGAGAAGCTCGAGACCATGGAGAAGACTCTAGCTGCCCTCACGGTAAGAAGGTTTATTTCGTCTCATGCAATGTTTGCTTGATATGCTGCTTCCATTTTTATTGTGTTTTTTATTTTAAACAATATAATCAGCGCATAATTATATGAGACATGTCTTAAAATAACGATTCGTTCGTTGTAATTCATTTCATAGGCTAAGTGTTCGTATACAAGCATATTGTTTTGATTGCCTTCAGTGTGAACTAGATCTTCCCATTCAACTCAGTAAGTCGTTTCAGAGATGCTTAGTGAAGAACTTCACCACGAAGCCTCTTGTTTTTTAAAGAATAGTTTCAACCAAACTTGTCTCTCTGAGGGTCAACGTCATGGGTGATGACATGTGAATTTATGTCAAATTATCGCTATTGTTTCGGGGAAAAACCGAATTTTTTCCTAAGACTGAGTAATGTGTAGACAGTCTATTATAATTATGTCATTTTTTCTTCTTCCTTTTACGTTTGTAACCGCACCAAGGGCGAGGCTAGTGGAGGTAGCGAAGTCGCTATAGAACCAGCTGACGTCACGGCTTCTGTGGATTCGGGTCAAGGGTCATGCTCGGTCACAGGTCAAGACACTGCAGACAAGGAACCCTCAACAGAGGGCGCTACGATACAAGCCGTGGACACAGCGTCTCAGGAGTCAGGGATGGACAATGTCAAACGTGAGAAAATAGTTTCTATTTTCAGTTATTGCCTTAACTTTATTACTCTGCAACAGATAAAAACTGTCTTCGGTCGCATAAGACGCTATTAAGGTGGCATCTGCTATTTCTGGTTTTTTTTTATATTTACATACAAAAGGGTTGCTCTTACATCGATTGCTGTAAGCTTTGTTTTTTTTAAGACTTTTGGATCCGAAAACATAGAAGGTGAAACATGATACACTATAAAAAAAAGCAACACAAGCCTTTAGATGTTGAAAACTTTCCTTTCTGTATGTTTTTGTCACTGTTTAAAAACTGTTGTTACATTTTTTTCAAGAACAGAATATCCGTTCATAAATATACGGTTTATTTCTAAACGTTTCAATTCCCCTCACCCCACTTCAGAAAACCCACTCTTCAGGGAAACAGTAAGTCCCTATGAAGCACAGTATTCGCCCTTCTGGATCCAGGACCCGACTCTTGGACGTGGGAATATTCGATATCTGGGAACCGAAGAAGTTCGATTCTGGCGCGAAGTAATCGATAGATACCTACACCCGGTTGTAATGGACAAACAGAAACAGCAGCAGGTAAGTGGCCTCATCGGCGTTTGGTTTTACGATACCCGATTAATAGTTAGTAGCTGTCGATTGCGATTATCATTCTAATCAATTCTTCTTTTATTTCCATCTCCTTCACAACACGTGCAAACTCTTCTCGGCATGTTGTTTGAATTTTCTGGAACTAGAACATCAGTCAATAGTTGCCAATTACGATTATTATTCTTATTGGATAAATGTCAATTTCAATTTCAATTCCTCTCAGTGCAAATCCTTCTCCACGCATAATCCTGATTTTCTGGAAAGATGAAATTAGTCAATAGTTGCCCACTATGATCATTATTGTTAGAGGTTAATTAAGTAAATTTCCATCTCAATCTCAATTCTCACTTCTTTAAGTATGACATCAACGAAGCCCCTTAATTTTTCAAAAACTATCTTGACCATGTTTTACAGTTGCTACCATGTTAAGCATGCCTAATTCTTCCCACCACTTTAGCTTGATTTTACTCTCCACACAGCTAGAAGATGACCTGCGTCTTCTGAGAAACAAATTCAGTCTCATGTTTTTGCTGCTAAACGCCCTCTTCGTGGTGGTCGTTTTCGCCTTACAGGTAGGGCCTGTACTTTCGATACAATAATTATCTTAATTTTCTAACAGCCGTACAAAATTTTAAAGCTTACAAGTAGGCCTGCATTTTTGATACAAAAATTATCTTAATTTTCTAGCTACACAAAGTTTTAAAGTAGCCGCTCTTCTAACTATTGGTATAACTTGCCGTTTTATATGATTCAATAACTTTAAAGTTAAAGATACCATCGAAGACTAGTCTGTGGTTGAAAGATGAAATTAAAAGTGGAGAGAAGAAGGCTTTAAGTGGAAATGCCCAAAATGTCTGCATTTAGAATATAGTCAGGTTCTTTACTGAGTTTTACGTTCATTAAGCCCGAGGATGCTTATTCAGGGACCTGCCTTTAGAATGATTCGAACCTCTGACTTATAGTACCTTCGTCTTGCAGCTTCGAGAAATATAGCTTAGACCATATCGCCACTACGTTCCTTAAAAAGTGTTTAATGGCGAGGGTCCTTGCTTAGACTCTCTAAGCTACTTGCTAACTTAAACGGGAAGATCAAAATGGCACCAAAGACAGCCATTGAAATCGAAAGCTAGATCTATACTTACTTTAATGTAACTAATGGAAAGGAATGATGCACGACCGGGAGTTTCGACAGCAGCAATGGGTTGAGAGTTTGAGACGTAGAGGCAATTTATCTCCAAATCAATGACACAGTTATCACAGTTGACGATGATTTGACTGTGTTTCACTTTAAATCTTTTTCGTTTTTAATTACTCACTTGCGCACAAGTATAATGTGTATGACAGCATTGGCAGATATGAGGGAGAAAGAGAGGTGAGGAAAGTAAATAGATGGATAGATAGATAGATAAATAGATAGACAGATAGATAGATAAATAGATAGACACATAGATAGATAGATCGATATAGTTTTTAGGGTACCACCTGATGAGGGCAGAAACTCCC
This sequence comes from Elysia marginata, assembly GCA_019649035.1. NCBI lineage: Eukaryota > Metazoa > Mollusca > Gastropoda > Plakobranchidae > Elysia > Elysia marginata. Next base: position 80,115 of record BMAT01000660.1, read on the forward strand.
GAAACGTATAAGTGATGGGAAGGCACAAAATTTAGGTAAATATGACAATTAGATAGATAGATAGAGATGGAGAGAGATAGAGAGAAAGGGAGGGGAAAGAGAGATGGGTGAGAGACAGTGGAGACTTTTTAAATTTGAACTTGTCTTATTCGTGTTTTCTACGCATGTGATGTGTATGTTGGAATGGGTTTCTGAGCATGAGTGTGTAATGTAACTATTAGAATGTTTATGCCAATCATTTCAACACAATAAGTGTGTAATGTAACTATTAGACTATGTATGCCAATCATTTCAGCACAATGAGTGTGTAATGTAACTATTAGTCTGTGTATGCCAAGTACTTCAACACAATGAGTGTGTAATGTAACTATTAGACTATGTATGCCAATCATTTTAACACAATGAGTGTGTAATGTAACTATTAGTCTGTGTATGCCAATTACTTCAACACAATGAGTGTGTAATGTAACTATTAGACTATGTACGCCAATTATTTCAACACGAATGTCTATGCCCAAAATGATAATGCATTCAAAAGTGTCTTGTATTGTCTAGTGATGAAGAGCACAGGAGAAAGGATTTGGGACAGGAAAGTGGGAGAAGTGGATGGATGGAGGTTGTTGGTTGTGTTGAAGACAGAGGATGGAGAATTTGGGTTGTGCATCGTTGAGAAAGGGGGACATTTTATGTGTTAGTCTCATGAAGTGTACAATGTTAGAAGGTTCTTTTGTGTATCTTGCTGGTGGTTCTACTCATGATTGTACTTCGTGATTGAAAGTTGTAAACTGATGAAATGGACCCTGGTCTGAAAAAAATGATTTAATAGAAACTTAATATGTAACTTTTTTACCTTCAGTATACAAACGCCGAGGAAGAAGGTGACGGTCTCGCTATTCCCCTGCCCTGTAAGAACGATGAAGGTAAAAACCTTACACTGGAGCCCATCTCTCTCATCTTCATGGCTATCTTCGGCATTGCGCTGCTGGTCCAGTTCCTGGCCATGTTCTTTCATCGTATGGGAACCTTCTTGCACATCATCTCCTCAACAGAGGTAGGCCAGGGTAGATAAATGGAGTTTGACGATAAAGGGTAAAACAAGAGTAGCGTCCCTTTTTTAGAAGTCTACACCCAAAATCACACTGGTTTTTTTTTTTATCTAGACCTAAACCTAATGGTCTGATTGGTATACTTTATTATTCTTAGGAAGAATTAACATCTGAATATATAAATCAACAATGGAGCCAAATACAAATGCACCTACAAAATAAATATGACGCTTAAACTTTCAAAGATTGTGCTGATAAGGGAGCCGTTGTCCCTTTTTTCAAGATACTATTGTCTAAAGAGTATTTTTCCAACAGATGTCAACACTTGATTTGGCATGTAATTTTGTATTACTTCGCCTCTCTCGCCAGTATCTCTCAAGGTTGCTGCCAACCTTTGAAAAGTTACTTAGATTTTGTCTCAACCGAAGATATTCAATAATTTCTGTACATCATAAAACTTCTAGGAAGTAATTCGAGCTGATTTTTACGATAGTGAACACATTGGCTAGGCTATTTTTGACAATATGTTTTCTTTAATTATTGTTTATAATGTCACCCCTGACACCAGTTTTATCACTAGCCAAGTATATGTCACCCAAATCAATCTTGAATATATCACATTATCCTTCAAATTGATTGGTCACTCCTACCCCCCTACACCGCCACGATATTTGGCTGACAATACCACCAGCTTCACCAAAGCTCATCCCGCTCTGAATAGTACACCTTCCTTAACACAATGCCTTGCATCTAGTATCTAATAAGAGTGGCTCAGTGGTTAGCGCCTCGGACTCAAGATCCGGCGGCTGCGCGTCCGCTTCACAACCACGACGCATGTTGTAATTTCTTTAGCAAAGCAACTCATCCACATTCCACTCAGTCCACCAGCCTGTAAAATGGGTACTTGGCTGAAGGCACTGATTGAAATTCGTGGAATGCTAGTATTTGAGCCGTATTGTAATGCTCTGAAATATGAGTTAAATTGCTGTGGTGTGTGTTGGCCTGCTGAGGGAAATTGCATGCCTTCAGCGGTGGTAGAATATAACCACATATATTATATTTTTTATATACCTCGGGCATACTTGACCACTACGCACATGTTTCAATGGTAATTCCGTGCCAGGTGAACTGCATGAAGCTCAACCAGTCCGAGCTGGCAGCGATGGACATCAGTGATAAGCTGGAGCTCGTGCAACAGATGACCACCTTCCAGGACGACGACGAGGACACCAGGTGAGACCAAGTTTTAAGTACAATGTAGTAGAGACCATGCGTTACCGGTCCGATCAGGAGGACAAAAGCCCACCAGGGAGGGGAAAATTAAAGGTGGCCAGTTGCCCAGTCGTCTGCTGTGAAACGTTTTCGTTGTCCACTCGCAAGGTCTCCTTACTAGGCAAAAACATGCGCAGGCAGCTAAGACTCGATTCCTTTAGGTTCAGGAGACAACAACAACAACATCAACAAAGTGGATAAACTATATCTCAATCTAGCAGGTTACTCTTTTATTCAGAGAAGGGGGTGTAATGAGTTAGATTTAACCGTAACAAAGTGTGTGTGTGTGGGGGGGGGGGAGGGGGCATGCAATCATAAAAAAAGCAACTTAACAACAATAATTTTATTCAATTTGCTTTTTAATTAAAAAATCTCGGGGTATAGAAATAACGATAAAGGTATAAATTTCCAACTTTTTAAAGGGTAAAAAATAAAAACGCACCTGTAGAAAATTTTGATTGCTCAACAATTCGAAATTCATACTTGTGGCTATTGTCCTTTTTGCCTCAACCAACACAAACTAAAACTGTTTGTTTATGGATGTTCGTCAAAAACTATTGAGCGCATCTAAATTTCTGCTACGCCATAGTTATGTCATGCATGCATGGAGAGTGAAACCAGGAGTGTAAAAATTAATACCGTTCAGTATAAATACGCAAATACACAGGCACTCAAATTAATTAAAATGTATTCGTTCATGTGATCGTCAGTACACAGTCAAAGGCAACCACTACGTAACTGACCATTTCTTGTCCCAGATCTGACATAACCAGTACCTCACGTGACACGGCAGCAGACGAGAGTAGCAGCAACACAGACGAGTCGCCTAAGTTAGGACGGCGCCGCACGGTCATTCGTCTCACCAAGAAGCGTTCGCGGCAAGAGCAGAAGGGAAGCAACCTAGGAAATAAGTTTATGGAAAGGTAACTCGGGAGAACTGTTACACTTGTATAAAACGATTTGAGTTTGGGAATCTTCCCTTCACCCCCTTTCAACTCCTCCCAATCAGCGCACACCGCCAAGTAATTAACTGATCTGTCAAAATAGAAAAAAGCAAACGTTTTCACTATCCCCTCCCCTTTCAAACCCTTTGTTTACTATTTTCACGTTTCACGAATTTGAATCATTTTCTAATTCGCCCCTTTCGTGCTAAATTTTTCAAAAAAACTTCTCTTGTGAGCTAGTCAAAGCACTCGTTCTTTCACAATCTATCAATCTGCCTATGAACATACCTGTCATTCTTCTTTGTCGGCGTTCCCTAGTCATGCAAAAAGTCCTGTCAGCCTAATGTATTGTGTTGTTAGGACAAGGTCGTTTTTGTGCCCCCCCCCCCCTCACCCACACTTTTGGAAGATATCAGGGTTTTGTGGCCACAGTTAATATCTTTCGTTTTTTATAGAGTGTACTCCTGCAGGAAGTGGTGTATTGTTTGCTGTAATATGCCGTATTCGCACATGGCAATTTGGCTTATTTCCATTTTGTACTAGTGTGATCTTGCCTGGCAGTGGCAGGTTCGTGGTCTTAAAATCATGCGCTGGTCTTTTCGAGGCAGGCTGTGCATCATGCCCTTCCTAATACTGTAATTGCTGTATTCGGTCCTCCATTTCTGAGCGTAAATTCCCTTGACAACAATACCTGTCATTAATTAACCGATCGAACAACTAATGAACTTATCTATTGATTGGTTATATTTCTCCTTATTAATTAAGGAACCAATCACTTATCTCTTATTTAAGTAAACTGACAAATCCATCTACCACACAGCTGACCAATCAATCAATCAAACAATGGATCAATCAATCAATTAACTCATTAACCAACCAATTAACCGATTACGCAATACGCGGAACATTTAAAAAATGATCATGTAATAAACCAAACAATCTCCTATTCCTTTTACCAATCATTCAATCAATCAATATGGCAACTAATCAATTAGTTTAGTTCATTAATCCATCAAGTAACTAACCAACTTACCAACCAGCCTTTCTCCTTAGAAGCAACTTGTCCACGTGCCTGTTAAGTGATCAGTTATCAACCTACCAATCAATCAAGTTTTTTTTTCTCAAACGACCAGATATCTCAGGCTGGCCAAAGAGCTACGCAGCGAGAGAGTCAGCGTACGGAGTCGCCATCGCCGCAACAGCTCCAAGAAGAAACGGAAGTCCAGGCGTGCCATAGAGGCCATAGAGAAATCAGACAAGAGTTCTGTCCTCCTGAAAGCGCACAAATGGCAGAATATACACCGCGCAAGAACGGGAAAATCCTCTGTCAGTATTGGTGAGTGCGGAAAGCTTGCGTTAGGGTGAAGATGGTGTAAAGTAGGGTAGTTTTGGTTATGAGGATTTTGTCTTTTCAATCAAATCAGAAAAAAAGAAGACAGGTTACATTTTAGATGTTTGTTAAGCTATCCTTTATACTGACTTTAGAGGTGTTCAATATATTTTGATTCCTAGGCCTGCTAGATATGTTGCAGAATAACAATAAAAATTGAAACTTCTCGATCAGTTTTCTCAATTGTAAGTATTCCAACAAGGGATCCTTTTGTTCAATACCCAAAAATCCTTAATTATATTTAATACAATCGCGCAATCAATCTTAAAACCTCTTGACCTATATTATCTCTATTTTGGAACTTCAAATTTTGTGTGGCGACAGGCTTTTCACAGAGTGCACAATTTTGAGGCGGTTTTCACCAGAATGCCCGTATAAATTTGCGGTACAGTAGTAAGCTCTTTGACTTTTAGGTTCATGTTTGTGTGTTTTTTTGGTTAAACCAAGCGTAGAAAGTGTGTTTTGTTTACTTTGATGTAAGCGATTCATCCTAGATCTACGTCCTATCGGAGATCACCCTTTCTAGGTTAGGAAAAACTTAAAGGTTTACTTTTGAAATGAAAGAGAATCAAAGACCGTACGTAAAAACCGTGAATGGAGAGATCTCAGATCTAATCCCCACTCCATCAACCATTCCTGATACATAGATGTAGCATTAAATTTAAAGCACGGATGATTATTCTAGTTATCTTTTTAGAACGAGCTGTTAACAACTTAATGACCTGGATTTTTATAATTGCTGCTTCCTTTTTTTTAACAGAACGCAGTTTTCTGGAGACCGAGTCTAGAATCTACTCTATGATTCTATTTCCTAGAATTTTAGATCTATCTTATCTCGACGTCTAGATCTAGATCTTGAGCAAGAACTATCATTAAATTTAAAACTATGTGGAGTATTTTGGTTACGTTTCTAGATCTAGATTAAAGCTGTTAATAACTTATTGATGCGGATGTTATCATTGTAGCTTCGGTATAGATATCTGAAGTCTAGGATATTTAGATTGAGATATATCTTAATTTCTTAAAAATCAAAGGTGTTACTATATTTTGAATTTTACATTCAAACGTTCTGGTGAATCGGTGCACTCTGTAAAAAGCCTTAATTGCTTTAGCCACACACATCTGGCATGGACTTAAACGTAGACACATTTAAAATAAAAAAAAAAATTAAACAGACTTAAAACAAATTAAAAAGCCCTGATAGTAGAACCAACAACGTAGACGGTTCAGTTTTGGTCGTTTTTGTGTTTTAAAATTATCAAAAAAAAGATGCCTAATAGCAGTCGTTCATCAATCGATAAATGAAGAAGAGGCTGTTCAATTTCCCGTCGAGTTCATCAACTCTGTTGAAATATCAGGAATCACGCCTCACATTCTGGAACTAGGACTTGGGATGCCAATCATGTTGATGCGTTCGTTAAATCCACCCCAGCTCATGAATGGTACCACTTGTGTTGTGGACAACTGTTCACAGAATGTAGTTGAAATCGAAATTGTTGTGGGTGCACACAAGGGACAACGCCATTATGTTCCTCGCATACCCTTGGAACCATCTGATACACAACTGCCATTCAAGTTTCAGCGTCGGCATCATCCAATTCGAACACGTTTTGCCACGAAGATCAAGAAGACACGGGGCCAAACGCATATGTATGTATGTTGGACTTGATTTGAGCCAACCTGTTTTAACACACGGACTGTTGTACGTAGCCCTATCAAGAATCAGAGATAAGGAGATAATTTACTTCATGACACCACATGGATTCACAGGCAATGTGGTTTAATATACTAAGGTTCTTTAAGAAAAGCTTAGGTGAAGGTATCCGTATCCCGTTCAACTAAAGGGTACTCAGTTATATGTATCTGTTAGTTTCTGTGTCTGTCTATCTATCTATCTAT
>BMAT01000664.1:5288-19739 GCA_019649035.1 Elysia marginata
CTTTTGTTTCTGGAGATTCTTCAGTTTTTTCTGCCTCGTAGAGCCATGCTCCATCTTTAAGTTCAACAAGTCCTTCTCCTTTTCTCTTTGTTTCACACAATCCTATTATGTCCCATTTAAAGTTTTTCAACTGATCTTGTAATTGTTCTAAACCTTCTTGCAGTGCTAGTGTTCTTGTGTTGTAAGTTGCAATGTGTAGTGTGGCGGTGCTCTCTTCCCTTTTGTCGGCCCCACAGCGTTCCCGAAGGGGCTTTAACTGTGGAACTTCATGTAAAGGCTTGTGCCTTGCTGGTGAAGACAGCGTTGCCGAAAAATCACCTTGAGAGGGATCCCCGTCTTGGCCTTGAGAAATACGGCCTCTTGTTTGTCGTTCTTTCATGATACGGGTTTTAGCCTACTTTCAACGCGCTGGCAGGGCGAGGTGTTGAAGGGTTTTTCGCAAGAGGTTTTCCTTCCTTATCTTCTGAGTTTGCATTTTCTACTCGCGAAGCAGCGAGGGGGAGTGCGTTGAGGGGGAGGCGATAGACGACTATTTATATACCGGCGCGTCGACCGCCGGGGTAGTGACATCACTGGGTTGTGAGACCTTTTCGTGGGGGTAGCTGCATTACCTGCTTTCCCCAGCCTCCCCTCCTAGGGCCACGACCGACCTGTCACTACCGCCAGCTTGTCAGCGGCTGCCGAAGCAGCTAGCCTTTATATCTAGAAGCCGTCCCACTATCCGCAACCTGTGGACGCTGAGGGTTGGGGATGGTCGCCCAAGGTGTAAAAAAATAATTACTTCCTATTATGCTACTAGATTTTAAACACCATGTGTGCAATTGTCTTGGTCACAGTACTAGACCGTAGACGCATAGCTTGCACTTCTTCATGTTGAAAGAGTGTACGGTTATATCTCTTCAAGAATCTGTTTGATATTACTTAAGGCCGAAAGAACCTACGATTGTACTGCAAATTTACATGTATTTCATTGAAGTATCTTTTCTTCATGTTGAAATAATTTGATTTTGTAATACTTCATCTCAAAAGCATAAAATTATGTACATGCCTATTTCCCCTCCATGTTGAAAGAATCTACGTTTGTATTGCTTCATGTTGAAAAAAGCTGCGTTTGTTACTGTGTATTTCTTCATGTTGAAAGAATCTAGGTTTATATTTCTTCATTTTAAAAGAATCTTTGTTTGTTTTTTTTTACGTTGAAAGAGTACATGTTTGTGGTTCTTCACGTTGAAAATATCTGCTTGTCTATTTCTTTATATCATTAGAATGTACACGTGTTTTTATTTCTTCATGTTGAACCTGAAGGGAACAACCTAGATCTGCGTCTCTATTCCGTCATGTTGAAAGAGTCTTAAAACTCTTATTAATGTTTCTGTATTTCTTCACGTTGAAAAATTTTGTTTTGTTTTGTTTTGTTTGTTTATTTTTAAAGTGTTTGCATTTCTTTACATTGAAAATAGCTATGTGTCTATTTCTTCATGTTGAAAAGAAGAATGTACGTGTCTATATTTCTTCATGTTGAAAGAGTCTTAAGTCTGTTTTCTCCGTGTTGAAAGAATCTACATCTCTATTTCTCCATGTTGAAAGAATCTGCATAATAGCTGCTTCATGTTAACCACGTCTGTGTTTCTAGAAGAAGAAGAATATATATGTTTGTATTACTTCAGGTTGCAAGATCCTGCTATTTGTATCATTTCATGTTTAAAAATTTAATTTCTATATATTTTTATGGTCAAAGTATCGACCGTTTGTATTATTTCATGTAATATAGATTCTTAAATTTTACAGCTATAAATTACAGTTTATACAGTTTATACTAACTGTTATACATAAATTTAATGTAGTCGCTTTTCACTCCATCGTAATTTTTGAGAATATTTTTTGACTATGCACATATTAAGGCGGCAGATTTTTTGCCTTTATGTACTTGTCCAGTGATTCAATACTGGTGTTTTAAATTGAATCTGAGGATTTCGCATTAATTTTCTGAGAACAAAGAAGATGGGGGAAAATGAATGCTTAGGTATGTGGGATAAAATGTGTTGAAATTCATTTCATTCAAGTTGTAAATTTTCAGCTCTTTAATTCAAACTATTATCAGAAATAGCCGTGAAATATATACTCTTTTTTCACAGGGTTAAACATGTTCTTTACAAAGTGTAACTTTATAAAACGGATAACACATAGAAATACATGTATAACTTTAAACCATCACCAAACATACACGAGCAACATGTTATTGACGAACATACAGATGTGTAAGACCGAAAAAAAAATTTTGTTGAAAATGACAAACACCGAATGCTAACGTGTTCTAAAAAATTGATTTAACTAGCAATTGGAGATTTTTTAAAAAATAATGCTTGCTGGGGTCTTGGATTTTTTTGTTTTCAGCTGCAACTGAAACCCCTTCTGCATCCCCAACTCATATTTCACAACTTTCCTGCCGTTTTGTGAGAAAAACTTGTGATTTCTTCATAATTAGAAAATTTCCGACTCACAAACAAACTGTCATCAACATCTCGAAATGACAACAGGCAAGAAAAATCACCCGCAACGGAAGTAGATTGAAATTTTGAAACCACATGAAGAAATACACGCCGTGTTTATTTCTTCATGCGCATGAAGAAATACACAGTTCCTTCTTTTTTAGAAGATTGGTGAATCTTGAGCAGTCTGCGTAAGGGCGACCACATAGAGAATAATTTTCGAAGCCGTTCGCTTACGGTCGCGGTTGATTGAATTTGATTGAAGGGTATTTTTACAAGCCCAATTCCACTTCAAAGGTGCTTTCAGGGCTTGGGTCCCAATGACAATTTACGGGCTGCCACCCAGAGACTAGCGGGGATACCATGACTTAGCCTCAGCCGGTCACATTATACTGACACCGACCCAACCAGTAGGGGCCCGGACTGTGCTCGGCTGTGTTTCGAACCCCCGACCTCTTGGCCACCGAGCAAAGCCACTACCAACTGAGCTATCTAGGCCCCTTTACGGTCGCGAAGGCGCACCGCCCGAGGCAAGGAAAATTGAAAAAACCTGTTATGAAAACCGTTGCGGCACACATAGACAAAGCTGTACTTCCGCGCGCGCCAGTGAGGAGTGGCGCCGTCGCTTTTTTTCAGAATCCAAACAACATTCTTTCCAAGGCTGTCCCCGCCGATTGTGCACCGGCTCTGTGGCCTAGAGGTAAAGACACTCGCTCAGAGATCGGGAGGTACGAGTTCGATCCCCGGCCGAGTCAAACCAAGGACTTTAAAATTGGTATTAGCAGCTGATCCGCCTGGTGTCTGGCATTATGGATTTAGTGCTAAGTCTGGTCGGTCCGGTGTCAGGATAATGTGACTGGGTGTGGTGTATGCAGCCATCCGTACATTACAGTGTAGCAGCACGCTTTCAATTGTCCCAAGTGCCGTCTCTGATATAACCCTGTAGTTAAAAAGAGACGTTAAAATTCAAACAACCAACCCCGTCGATTTTGACCTAATTGAACACCTGTTCGGTTATAGGACGGTACTGCATTCCAGAAATTCCAGTTTCTGTTCAGACTTCGCAACCGTTGATTGTTTTTGCAACATGAAAATTGACGAGCTGATTTCATCTGTTTTTATAAGAGCTCCTATTTGGGATAAAACGCGACAAACTTCATGCTAATACTAACAGAAATGTAGTATCTGACAGTTTGTAGAATGTAAGCTTGTTCCGTTCATTTTATGGTTTCCATTCACATGCTTCATAGTGATGGGTCTAATAATAATTATCTTCTTGACCTTATAATGATGATCAATAATAAGATTATGATGATGCTGATGCGATGATGATGATGATGATGATGATGATGATGATGATGATGATGATGATGATGATGATAATGATGATGATGATGATCATGGTGATCATGATGATGATGGTGATGATGATGATGATATGACGACGACGATGATGATGATAATGATGATGATGATGATGATGATGTTGATAATGATGATGATTATGATGATGAGGAGGATGATGATGATAGTTAATATGACTTTAATGATCATAACTATGACGGGGATGACGACTACGGTGGGGATTGTGATGATGATGATGATGATGATGATGAAGATGATGATGATGATAATGATGATGATGATGTTGATGATAATGATGATGATCTTGATGATGATGATTATGATGATGATTATGATGATGATGATGATGATGATGTTGATGATGGTGATGATGGTGTTGATGATTATGATGATGATGATGATGATGATGCTGATGATGTTGATGATTATGATGATGATGTTGATGATGATAATGATGATGATGATGATGATGATGATGATGATGATGATGATGATGATGATGATGATGATGATGATGATGATGATGATGATGATGATGATGATGATGATAATGATGATGATTATGATTATAACTTATCTCATCCTCGTGTAGGCATAAAAATGCCCACGCTTTTTTGATAATGTCGTGAACTCCAAATCTACGTTTAGGCCTGCCCATTAGAAAAAACTCTTCATCATACGACGAATCCACTGTGCAGACTGTCTTCAATAGATCTGACTGTAAAAATAACACTGTAACCTACGTGAACGAGGCTCGGCCTACTTATAAACCGCCGGGTGAAACAGCGCTCTCTATGTGGGGTCGTGCCAATACTTTCTGAAGCTCAAGCAGCTAAAAGCTAGCTCGTAAAATTACAGCCTCGGAAAGTATTCTCTCTACTGGGCGCCCTAAGCGCGCTGCCCGAAGCAATTGAATTGAAAACCCCTTACGGCACACATAGGCAAAGCTTTACTTCCGCGTGCGGCAGCGAGGAGTGGCGCCGTCGCTTTTTTCAGAATCCAAAGTATATTCTCTCCAAGGCTGTTCGCCACCGCTTGCGACCTAATTGAACACGTGTTCAGTTATAGGACAGTACTTCATTTCTGTTTTGTTTTCGCGAGTTGATTGCTTTTGCAGCATGAATATTGACAAGCTGATTTCATCTGTTTTCATAAGAGCTTCTATTTGGGACAAAACGCGACGAACTTCATGCTAACAGAAATGTAGTATTTGACAGTTTGTAGAATATTGTTAAAGCCACCACAGAGAGAATACTTTCCGAGGCTGTACTTTTACGCGCTCGCTTTTAGGGCAACAACAGAGAGAATAATTTTCGAGACCGTTCGCTTACAGCCGCGTAAGCACGCTGCCCGAGGCAATCAAATTCCAAAAAACCTGTTATGAAAACCATCGCGGCACACATAGAAAAAGCTTTACTTCCGCGTGCGGCAGCGAGGAGTGGCGCCATCGCTTTTTTTCAGAATCCAAACTATATTCTTTCCAAGGCTGTCCGCCGCCGATTGTGACCTAATTGAACACGCGTTCACCGTTAGGCATATAGGACGGTACTTGATTCCAGCTTCTGTTTTGACTTTGCAAGTCGATTGCTTTTGCAAAATGATCATTGACGAGCTGTTTTCATCTGTTTTCATAGGAGCTCCTATTTGGGACAAAACGCGACAAACTTCATGTTAACGGAAATGTAAGCATAAAAATGCCCGCGCTTTGTTGATACCGTGAACTCCAAATCTACGTTTGGGCCTTATTATTTTAGTGAATAGACTGTCCATTAGAAAAAACTCTTCATCGGACGACGAATCCATTGTGCAGACTGTCTGCAATAGATCTGACTGTAAAAATAACACTGTAGAGAACCGTCACGATTGGAGGCAGCTGATCACGACAATCACGAGAAGTCGGCCACAACTTGATGGGACAAGGTGACAAGGTGAACGAACCTCGGCCCACTTATAAACCGCCGGGTAAAACAGCGCTCTCTATGTGGGGTCGAGCCGATACTTTCCGAAGCTCAAGCGGCTAAAAGTGAGCTCGTGAAATTGCAGCCTCGCACAGTTTTCTATCTGTGTTTGTAGAGAAGTGGGCGAAACCATAATTATATATGTTTTGTTTTTTCGAAGATTGTAACATACGTCCTAAAAATCCTTAAAACCAGCACAGAGCTCTGATTTCACATCTCACATTCACGTTTAAGTGGAGGTATGGAGACGAGTGGGAAGCGGCCTCATGCTGTTAGCATAGAACTGCACGGAATCATTTGAAAAAGAAATAAGGATTTTTTTTGCTTATGTCCACCTGTAATCGTGGTGCGTGATGTAAAATTGATTACATGTATTTCCGCTGTAGAAAGCAGAAGAGCGCCACCAGTCATTATCACCTAGGCCTAGCCTATTGAATTTCAGGTTATCTAAACAGTGAACAAAGCAGTCGTAACGGAGTGACGAAGTGTGTTAGCACTGTAGCAGTGACACCTCGTTAACAAAGCGGCTAGAGAGACAGGACTGGCGTCTCGCAACGCAACTTTCGATTCTCGCCTTAAAGAGAAACACCATAATATAATTATGATTGTTTTCATCGGACCTCGAAATTTCGAGGTTGGCATAGGTATCGCAAATATCGATCTTGGTATCTTTACCGATCCCAGCACTAATTTCAATCGATTCGCCGATCGGCTTTAATTTTGTGTGGCAAAACTAGCGGCGCTAAACAAATACATAATCATTATAATTACTATTTTGTCAATGTTACGACGAGATGCAATCTAGATAGCGAGCTCACTGGCTCACTTACTCACGCCCTCACTATCCATACTCATTTTTTCCACGGTCACCGTCATTACAGCTTTCCAGCCCCACTTTTAATTTTATTATAGTGTAGCCTAGGTCTAAACTTCGGCGCTGGTTTTTTTTCCGTCCAGTCTTGACTGTTGTCTAAATAGCCTGTTTTTAGTCTCCCTTGCTTCATTGCCATCATTTTAAATTATCTTTGCACACGGAGATGAAAACACCTTCAATGCGACTCTCCTTACTAGAATATATGTTTAAAATGGGGTTTTCCCAAATGATTCAACCTACCTAAGTTTAAATGAGACGCAAAATTGAATTAACATTAAATTTTCAAACGTTAAATCTGTTACACCAAAAAAGGTCTGTGACAACTTTGTGGAATGCATCTCAACAAACTACCCATGTAGGCCTAACTACGCAAACGTCTCCGAGACACAATGTCAAAAAGTTGCTATTTAATCTATTTTTTGAGGCGTGAACTAGATCTAGATCTAAATCAAGGTCCATATTTTTTTCTCAAAGTGGATTTTTGAGTGATTGTTGTATTATTTATTTTAGAGCTTTGTCTTAGGTAAGCTTAGGTCTAAATCTAGATCTAGTCTAGTGATTTTAATCGAAAATGACAGCAAAGATGTTTCTCCCAATTTAAATAGGCATAGGGCCTACCAATTTTTGTAGGTCCAATTTATGCACTATTATAAACTTCTGATGCAGGCCTATTGTTGTATTCTTATTATAAACACGTAATTTTTTTTTTATTTCAGCCTCTTCTTATGGTGCCAAGGTTTACTCTGTTAGTACATGGTAGGCCTACATTTTGAAACGTAATGCTAGTTTTTTAAAAGGGGGGGGGGAGACTTGTTTTTTTAAATAATAAAAATATAAAAGAAAAAAAAAACATGTTCGTAATTGATACAATTGTAATCTTCATTTCTATTAATGGCTTGTTTCAGAAATCTCAGCGCCGTGCACAAATTTTTCCGCCATGATATCTCGGATACCACCAAAGAGGAGAAAACGTTTGGCGTGAATATCATTGCATTATAAGTAGTCTGTCATGGACCGTTCTTGGAATTTGATTATTTTTTCAACAATACCGGCAGTCTTTGCCAGTGTCTGCACGCCAGGTGAGAATTTTACGTCTTTGCCAGTGTCTGCACGCCAGGTGAGAATTTTACGTACACAAGATATAAAATCCGCCGAACTCCGTTTTAGCTTAAATTTCTTTTATTAAGATGAAGACAATCTCTGAGCTGGAGATATATCGAGATGAACCTTTATTGCAAGCTGCGAAAAAATAAATGATACTATGACCAGTTTATGATTACTTATGTTGCTTAGTAAAATTGGCTTGCTTTTCTACTACCCAAGTCAAAAGACCAAGTCAACAGAATTTTTAACTACGTCATATAGACCCGCAGCTTTACTTCTTGGACTTTATTGCTTTTAACCTGCATCGAAGCCGATCTTAGACCCCAAGGTTCACCTAGAGAAAATAACTTTATACTAGATCTTAAGATTTTAGGATAGGTGGACCTCGGAGTGGTCTGGACCAAGGAAAAATAGATCTAGTCTAGCATACAGATTGGTGGACCCCTATTCCCATTGGCTAGGTAGACCTATCCTCTACCAACCTGATTTATATTTGCAATATGGGTGCTATAATTATGGGTAGAAGGTTGGCAACGCTACTGTTACTGATAACGAGTGGAGTTTGTTAGAAAATGCATAAATTTAAACAAAACCTCTATCTTTATTTCCCCCGTCTCTCGCTCTCCTTTTATATAAAGAATTTACCTTCATTTCACTTCGACTCCTCCTCGTGCGCGCTCTCTCTCTCTCTGTTTCTCTCTTCTCTATTTAGAAGGATAAAGACAATATTAGATGTTGCAACAGATGAGGCAAAACGCATTCAACAGTATCTTTCAAGAAAATTTTTTTGTGTAACAAAGATTGATGTAGAGGGAGAGAGATAGAGAGGACAGAGAGAGAGAGAGAGAGAGAGAGAGAGAGAGAGAGAGACAAGGAGACAGAGACAGAGAATGACAGAGAAAGTGAATGGAAGAGTCAGAGATACACACAGAGGGACAAAGGAAAAAAAATAAAAAGAGAGAGAGATACAGAGAGACAGAGAGAGAGAGACAGAGAGAGAGACAGAGAAAGAGAGAGAGAGAGAAAGAGAGAGAGACAGAGAAAGAGAGAGAGAGAGAGGGGGGGTGGGGTGGGGTGTTACCATTTATTTTTGTTCGCAAAATGTGAATATAGACTATGTATGTATTAAAAGGAAAAATATTAATAAACTTCATTATGTTTTTCCTCCCTTGTTACACAACGCTATACCTAAATTTCCCAAATCGGGACCTGGTAGGTTAATGTTGTTTAATCTTGTCTTATCTTGCTCACTTTGAGACGCACAAAACGGTGCTGCCAAAGCCTGTCCAGACGGATGGACTGCTACAAAAGACCCGATGTTCTGTCTGAAGTACTCACGCGTGCGCAGGAGCTGGGAAGATGCTCGCGAGCAATGCCAGAGCGAGGGAGCAGATTTGTCTAGGGCATATTTTACTAATATGATTAACGTAATTCAAGGTAAGTTGTAAAAACAAACAAACAAACTTAAGTTGTCAATGTTACAAGGCCCCACGCCCAGATCATGCAAGTTGAGAGTGGCATGAGAGCCGGCCGCTCAAAGTCAGAGATAGTTGAGATGAATGATTTTATGTCGGGACAATTCGGATCTTCATTCTGATTCTGGGGCTTATCTACCCTTGCCTTGCACCTTTTGCTTAAAATTACCTGAGATAAATAAAAAGACAAAAAACTCTATCAGACCCATTGTTCTTTTTTCTTTTTTTTAAAAAATCCTGTGAGAGAATTTTCTAGGCTTGGTTAATGCTTCAACCTGTCGGGGTTTGGTGACTAAACGCATAAGAGCCGAGTTATACAGGGCCTGGTTTTGTGACAAAATGAGTTTTAATAGGCCCGACCCGTAATCGAAAAAAAAAGGAACAAAAAAGGTCAAGATATGAAATGTAGGATATAGGACCGCCTGGATTATTGTACATGTACCGGTGCTTGTTTTTTTAAACGATTTCTCTGAGCCAAGTCAGTACAATAAAGTGAGGTTATTTGTCTCGTCAACTCTTTGAGTGAACCAAAAAAAAACCCCACTTGGATTAAATTGTGGTTATTAAAAAAAGGAACAGGAGAAATAGCAGCTATTGTCTCAATAATTATGCCAGTTTTCGAAAGCAGAGAATACCAGCTAGGTAAACACACTAAGCAGAGGATTAAAATCAGACACATGACGCGGGAGAAAAAAGGAGGGTGGTGGTGGTGGAGGGGGGGAGGTCACCCGCGGGTTTGGTATGGCGCGAAAGAGAGGCGTGCGTTTAAAATAATAACGTGCTGAGGAGGAAGTCTTGTTACAGAAACTTAAGTGGGCAAAAACACTAAAACTTTCTCAGTATACACCATCCCGTTTTTGACCATTGAACAACAACAACAAAAAGAACCACCACCACCACCAACAACAACAACGAAAAAGAACAAACAAATCAGGTATTACAACCGTGTCTCGTTCACACATAACGTGCTTTGCGCTTTGCTGGTTGCTATGATCAACACATGCTATGCTTTACGCTTTACTGATTGCTAGGATAAACACATGATACGCTTTACTGGTTGTAATATTATGAGTATTGGATACTTTTAAAGCGTTACAAATGAACTGAGGGAAGAAGGCAAGTTCTTGTTTACAACATTTATTTGCACGTTGGATTCTTGGACTGACCCGGAAGCGGACTCGCGCAGGAGAGCTCTCGCGGGTTATTGTCACGGACACGAACATGTATAGTCATTGCGTAACCAAGCATAACAAACACGGAACATGTATAGCGAAGACAGGCTTTACTACATCTCCCCCCTAAGACAAAATGACTTTTAGTTTTAGTCTCAAAGAGAAATGTAGAAAATTTGCAAGACATTTTGATTTAGATAAATTGCTTTAAAACGTTCCTGTAAACCAATTAGTTTTACTTAAAGCTTGTTTGCACAAAATGATAATTTTTAAAAACTACATGTATTAAGGTTTTGATATTGAGAATCCCAGATATTAGCATTTATTTGGTAACTGCCAAATTTGCTTTGGCTGAGCTTTTGGAAATTTAATTTGATATAAAGTGAACGCAAACAAGACACTATTGATAGTAACTAACATACTATTGATTATTGTAAAACTAGCACAAGCAGGATAAACGTTCACGTGGTATTGTAGCCTATAGCGATCTAAATGTCAAGTTCCTTTGGTGGAATGATCTCGTCACCTGGGGCCGACCGGGGGAACTTGGTTCTGCTACGGTGGGTGTAGACCCAGACACTGCTGGAGAAACAGCTCTCGGGACAGGCGTTGGTGTCTTGGGAGTCATAGAGTCACTCTGTGATTGACCAGAAGCATCGGTAGCCACCAGATGAGAACGATTCCGGCGGACTGTGCCCTGGTCTGTAAGTACGATGTAGGACCAGGGATTATGATGTTGAGCTGCAACAGACCCAGGCCTGCCGAGATCTTTTATGTAGACGGAATCACCAAGGTGTAGCTCAGGAGCTTGGCGGGCTGCATGTCGTCTGTTGTAGGCGTTGCTCTGGTTGTCCCTGTACCATTGTTCCTTATCATAGAGTAAAGGAAGGTTGGGGGATTGGGAGTGAGGATTTGTGCGAAGAGATGGCAGTGTAGTGTTTAGCTTTCTGCCCATCAGGAGCTGGCTTGGTGCATATCCGTTCTGGAGAGGTGTTGCTCGATAGAGTAGGAGAGCGACATACGGATCAGCTGCCTTTCGTAGAAGATTTTTAACAGTTTGCACAGCACGCTGTGCTTCCCCATTGGCTTGAGGATATCGAGGAGAGCTAGTGGTGTGTGTGAAATGGCGAAACTCGACGCTCGCAAATTGGGGGCCGTTATCAGACACGACAAGGTCTGGTATGCCGTGAGTAGCAAAAAATAGACTTGAGTCTGATGATCACTGCGGCGCTTGTCAGACTGTCGAGAAGACGAATTTCTGGCCAACGAGAGTGGTAGTCGACGACAAGAAGATAAGTTTTTCCGTGTAGATCAAACAAATCCATAGCTACTCGAGACCATGGACGATCTGGAAAGGAAGCTGCCATTAAAGGCTCTTTTGTCGCTGGTTTCAGCTTGGTGCAAACTGAACATTTTTTAACCATGTCCTCTATTTGCGATGAAACATTGGGCCACCAAACGGACGTTTGTGCTAGAGCACGGCATTTGGGGATCCCAAATTGGCTCTCGTGTAGCTTGTTGAGCATCTCTAGACGCATGTCTCTTGGAATGACGATGCGATCGTTGTGTAGAAGAAGATCGTCGACTATCATGGTCAAATGACGCTGACTGGCCCAATACTGGTGTAGCAGGGGGTTTTGTGGCATGAAAGCAGGCCAACCCTTTTGGCAGTAGCTGCGAACTTCTGCTAGTTCAGGATCAGCTCGTTGATCAGCAATAATCTCCTGAAGCTTTGCAGAAGAAGCGGGCAGATTCTCTTTGGACTCTGTTGTGCCATAGCAGAAGATTCCTCGATTAGTCCGATGTCTGCTTCTGACGGACTGCGAACAGGAGCACGTGAAAGGGCGTTAGCAGTTATTTACTGCTTTCCCGGGACATGAATGACCTCAGGCTGGAACCGCATGAGTCGGAGACGGAAGCGTTGAATCCTCGGTGGCAACTTGTGTAGTTCTTTTGACGATAGGAGAGGGACAAGGGGTTTGTTGTCTGTCTCGATCGTATATCGCCCACCAAGAATATAGTCGCTGAACCTCTCGGAAGCCCATGTTGCAGCAAGAGCCTCCTTCNNNCTGCTGCTGTGAGAGATCTTGAAATGTAGCTAACTGGTCTGCGCCAGCCGTCAGATTGAACCTGGAGAAGAACTGCGCCTAGTCCTGCGTTGGATGCGTCGGCTGCGACGATGGTTTCTTTTTCTAGGCTCTAGTGTGCAAGAGCAGGAGTAGAAATAAGACTGGTCTTAATCTTGAGAAAAGCTTGTTCTTGCGGAGCACCCCAAAGCCAAAATGAGTCCTTTTTCAAGAGTTGTCGAAGTGGCTCTGTGTGCGTAGCCATTTCTGGTGTGAACTTGGCCGGCTGGTTTACCATACCAAGAAATCGTTGGAGCTCAGTAATGTTGCTTGGAGCTGGAAACTCTCGAATTCCCTCAACCTTTTCAGGGTCAGCGTGGATACCTTGCCCATCGATGATTTATCCAAGGAAACGAACAGAGGGTTTGGAGAATGCGCATTTCTCGTTGAGGGTAAGACCAGCTTCTTGGAGACACTGTAGAACAATCCTGACACGATCGTCATGTACAGATTGTGTTGGAGCATGTACCAAAATGTCGTCCATGTGGTAGATGATACCTTCGATGCCGCGAAGGATCTCTGACATTCGTCTTTGGAAGATCTCCGGAGCTGAAGAAATTCCGAAGGGTAGGCGGTTCATGCAGAATCTCCCAAATCATGTGAGGAAGGTCGTGAGGAGTCTTGATTGTGGATCGTGAGGCATTTGCCAAAATCCGCTCCTGGCGTCCAGTTTGGAGAAGACTCTTGACCCAGCAAGATGTGCAAGATCATCATCTACTGAACCTTATGGGTTGACCTCCCGTAAAACAGCTTTGTTTAAGGCGGTGAGGTCGACACAGATCCTGACAGAAGATTGGTCCGGTTTAGGTACCACAACTATGCCAGAGCACCAATCAGTCGGCTCATTTACAGGGGAAATTACTCCCTCTGAGAGCATGCGGTCAATTTCTGTCTTAACCATGGTCATCAGGGGTGAGCAATCTTCCGTGGCGTGTAGATGCTCACTGGTTGAATGTCAGGGCGTGTCTTTATGGTGTACTCGTCTTTGAGCCTTCCCAAGCCTTTGAAGAGGTTAAGAAACTCTGCGCGGAAATCAGGAGTTTCTGTAGTCAGGCTGTTCAGTCTTGCGATAAGGCCCAGCTGCAAACATGCTGAAGCGCTCAGTAAGGGCTGGTGTTGCCCTTGTATGACATGGAGAGTTTCCCACATCTCTGTGTCCTTGTAAGACAGCTTAGCCTGGAAGACGCCCAAAACTTGTAGAGGAGTGTCTCCTGGTCCTTTGAGGAGTTTGTCACAAGACTGGAGGGATCTGCCATTTGCGAAGCGTTCGCCGACTACAGAGACAGCTGCTCCAGTGTCCAGCTTGAATTTGACTGGATTTCCGTCTACCTGGAGAACTGCAGTCCAAGTAGTGTCGATTTCTCCGACGTGATGGACACTGCCAAGAAAGTGACAAGCTTCGTCCGCACCTTGTACCTCTCTGACTTTGCTTGAACGGCAGACGGAGCTGTAATGGCCTTTCTTGTTGCAGCTGTGGCACGTATCTGTTCGAGCTGGACAAGCCTCTTTCTTGTGACGTGGAGATTTTCCACAGTTGCCACATTTCGTCCCTGGTGTATTTGGCGGCAGCTGTTTTGCCGGAACAAATCTCTTATTGCCACTGTTGTGTGATGTGCGAGCAAATGACTTGACAAGGTCTACCCTAGGCCTCAACAGATTCTGGCTCTCTGTTCGGGTCTCTGCTTGGCGGCTGAAGCGAATAGCCTCGCTTAGGTCAAGGTCCTGCTTTCCTTGGAGAACTTTTGAGAGGTCGTCATCTCTAACACCAACCACAATGCGGTCCCGAATGAGCTCGTCTTTCAAGGTGAGGTAACTGCATTCATCGGCTAACTTGTGGAGGTCTTAATAATAATAATAATGAAGTTATTTTCTAGCGCCTCTTCCTACA
>BMAT01000664.1:61876-72766 GCA_019649035.1 Elysia marginata
AAAAAAACCAACAAAAAACAAAAAAAAAAACAACCAAACAAAACAAAATCAAAAACAAACAAAAAAACGAAAAACCAGCACAAAATAAAATTTAAAAAGACTTACAGTACCTATAAGCATAAATTTTTTACAAAGAAGTGGCTGTAGAAGATGTCATGTGAGTTCCTCTTTCTTAAGTCCAATTTATTACTAGGATAAATTCCAGAAACCAACAAAGGTCTGTATAAGGGCTTACTTTAGTATTTTTGACTTTGACCATGTTTATAGATGTAATCTCCACAGCGTTGTCTTTTGTACAACTATTTGCAAAACAAATTTTGCATGATATATTAACTTTAGTCTTGATCATTTGATTTTCAAATTGATTGAGTTAGAATCGATATTCATTAAGGTTGGAAAACAAGCTTATTTTGCTTAAAAAGCAAACACAGTCATAAACCATGTGCAAAATAAAAACTGAGCCTTTACATACATTAGACTCTTTAGATGCTAGAAGGATGTAATTGAACTTTGAGACAAATAACAGGCCCGCAGTAAAAAAAAATAGGGAAACATGTTAAGTTAAAAATAATGGCAAATAGTTGAAAAAAAGGGAAAAGGCTAAGGAACGCAGTTGGATAGATGCCGAGAGACAAAGAATATGAAGAATATAGTAAAAACAAACTTTTCAATATTAATACAGAAACCATACCAGAAAGGAGCAGAAACTGAACTTATAATCTGCTATCTTCATAATGTTACTGCTCAAGATTCGCAAAGCTGTTTGATTTTATTATACAACGACATAGAAAATTAGGAGACTGAAAAAAAGGAATCTGGTCTAAATCTCTCGTGAACGTGGTAAATACCAATCTCTTCCGCCTTTATTATGCAGATTGGGTGGCAAGATTGAAATTGAAGATTTCGCACCTCTTTGTGTGGCATGTCTTCCTATTAGTAATAAAGAAAAGGACACATTTTACGCCATTGTGCCTACCATTTTTAAGGCGGAGGGACACACTCAAACAAAAGTTTCGCCCTTTCGTTTGTTGACTTGTGTACAATTAAGGTTAGATCTATATCTTAAATGTATATTAAGAGTAAGAGAATTTGACTAACAGCGATGAACAAATGAATATAATCTAGATTTAGAGCCTGATATAGATATAGGTAGCTTGATCTAGAGTCTGTTTCAGGCCTAGATCTGGACTAGGTTTTGTGTGCCATTTTTCTCTGTGTGTCATGTCTGTAATGATTGTGTGAAGGTAACCTTTTCTCTAATGAAGTAATCTGCGAAAAATAAAAGGCAGAGGAGATTGGTGTCAACCAAGATCTATGAGAGATTTAGGTCAGAATCTGAAAAGTAAAGTGTTGAGTAAAAAAACTATTTTGAGTAAAATTCCTAGGACAAAGAAGAGACAACAACCTCTTACTCTATAGCTGTCGTCACGTAAGTCGGAAAGCACAAGCATTATTTAAATGTCTACCTGGAACTGCACGTAACCTATACATTACTCACTTTAAACCAGGCTATGGTAAAACCCTTATTAGTTTATCCAATACAGAGTACAGCTTTTTTCTTTATCAACGCCTATTTAGTAGGCAAGATTGGTTTGGTGTTTGAGTTTTAACGTGTCTTTTCAACTACAAAGTTATACCAGAGACGGCGCTTGGGACAATTGAAAGCGTGCTGTCATACTGTGATGTAAGGAGCTCTTGCATACACCAGACCCAGTCACATTATCCTGACACCAGGCCGACCAGACCTAGCACTAAATCCATAATGCCAGACACTAGGCGGATCGGCTGCTAATACATGTGCCAATTTTTAACTTAAGTCCTTGGTTTGACTCGGCCGTGGATCGAACCACGCGCCTCCCGGTCTCTGAGCGAGTTTCTTACCGCTAGGCCACAGAGGCGGTGAGTAGGCATGGAAACGGCCCCCTCACTCGCGGTTACTCCATATATGTGTCAATAAGATGAGGAAAAAGAAGCAACAATGATATAGGTTAAAGATGAATGTACATATGCAAGGGATTTTGTAGTTGGGATAACGAAAGTATACAAATTAGATTATTTTTATTGCACTAAGATGGTTTTATCTTGTACTTTTTATGTTTCAGCTAGATTTAATGCCTGTATCTTTTTAATGTGAAAACTGGTTACTCAAAGTCAAAGCAAAAAGGGTATTTTTGTCTTATAAACACTTGCATTGGAAAGGATTACATAAAATAAAAGTGAAAAAAAAACTACTGGACATAAGTCAGGGTTTTTACGGGCGAGAACTTTATTGCCAATGCACAAAAGGGAAGTCACTCTCGCCATTTAGTTGATCGTTGCTACGCAACACCATTCCAAAACACGTAAAGGTTGAGCTGCATACGACACCTCGTTTAATGCATTTACTTTTTTGTTGTTGTTCTGTTACAAATTTATAAAAAAATAAATGCCACTCAAAGCGTTACAATTTTTGTTCTCTTTGTTATAAGTTAAATACTCTAAATATATTTTTACATTCAATCTTTATTTCATAAATGCACGAAAAATATAAATTAGTTTCTCTCGATGTATTTAGGAGAAAAAAAAACAAATAAAAAGTTTTACCTCCATAATATTTTACTTAATTAGTGTCAATTGAGGGGAAAGTTGAGCAAAATGAATAATAGAGCGTGTTGTAAAAACACCAATAACAATAAGACACTCGCTCAGAGAGCGGGAGGTGCGTGGTTCGATCTTCGGCCAAGTCAAACCAAGGACTTTAAAATTGGTATTATTAGCAGCTGATCCGCCTAATGTCTGGCATTATGGATTTAGTGCAAAGTCTGGTCGGCCCGGTGTCAGGATAATCATAATTATGTGACTGGGTGTGGTGCATGCAAGCGCTCCTTACATCACAGTATGACAGCACGCTTTCAATTGTCCCTAGCGCCGTCTCAGATATAACCTGGTAGTTGAAAAGAGACTTTAAAATTCAAACAACCCAACCTAAAATCGTAATTGAAAATCACATTCACAATATAACATCACTAGAGGATAGGCTCACGAGAGATATAACAAATAAATAGGCCGTATTGGAAAAAAAAGAGGTGATGAGGTTTGACGACTATCTATAAATCTGTTTGAAAAAAATGAAAAAAAAACTCAGCTCCATAATTATACTTCTAAGACATTCTAACAAACACACAAACTTACATTTTGAATACAAGAGAGTTAAAGGAAGTGCAACACCCTTGTTTTACTGTACAGTCCAGCCCACACCAACATCGGGATTTTCCCAACATAGTTCTACAGCCTAATGTCAAATATTTGTCCCGAAACCATTACAAATAACTCAGATGTCGTAACGTTAACATTTTCAGATGTTGATATTTCAAATAGTGCTATTATCTGAGCCTTTAAATATTTAAATAAATGATACAAGGATTTAAAAAAAAATTTTTTAGGTAATATTGGACTTTTCCGATCTCAAAAATTATAAAGACAAAAAAAAACAAATCTATCAAATTGAAAATAAATCGGTTGACAAATTAATATCATCCGACATCTTACTCATCCCCACTGCTTAGCGAGACATTAAGTTAAATTTAAATATCTTACTACATCTGTAGACGGCAGATGACGCCTCCCACAGGAAGCCAAGTCGGTTTGTAAACCAGTTGACCTACTTCTTAGACCTGATGGACTTGACGAAATGCTTGCTTAGACTCGAGTCCAAACTGGAGTCCAGATAAATTAACGTCTCCTAAGCTCTTATACTGTAACACTAGCAGTCTAGCAGTAACAAAGTGTAAGCGGAAGCTGTCTCTAAGTGCTTCAAGTCGTTTGACAACTAGATGGGATCGCGTCTACGCTAAGTCGAGCTCATCTCGAAAGGGATTCAACTATGATGACTGTGTAGGATGTTTGTACACCAGCGGCTCTCTGTAGGCCAAAGCACCCACGCTTCGAGATGTTTGATGATTCGAGTTGGGATCGAAGTTTTAGACGTGATGGGTCGATTTAGCAAGGGTTAACTTGAAGGAGGTACCTGCTTTCCTTATTCGTCTTGGTCGAGAACACAAGAAACTTATATTACAAGGCAGCCAGCAAGCAGCTCTAGATCTAGGCGCACAATTCGAGGTAAGACCAATTAGACTCGAGTCTGCTTTGTCTACACTAGAATCGTTGGACTCGAGGCTGGATTCAAGTTTGGCCCAGGCTTATTGTAAACATTATAACCCTTTCTTTAGTGTTGCGCAACTCGCGGACTGGGCTACAGTTTGGAAGAGAAACATTTCAAACTCCCTCACCGGAAATGAATGTGATAAAACCATCAATTGGCTCGTTTACGACGGCAAACTTTCAAACCAGACTGTAACTTTTTGCGCACATGTGTGGCGTCGTGGTCTAGTGGTAGACGCTCGGCTTTCGTATGATCTCGAGGTCAAAACTTGAAAGTGAGAACCCCACGCTGGACGACAAAGGTACATAAAATAAATGATAACCAAACAAAAATTAGTCAAAATTGCAACCAATGAAATAAAAGTTGTTTCTTGGAATGTTCAAGAGTTAAGAAACACCTTAATTAGAAAAGCCATCCTCAGAACTTTAAAAAGAGAACGCACAACAATTGCTGTGCTACAAGAGATATCTGATAGAGGATGACATTCGGCAACGAGAAAAAGACTGGGGAGGCCACACCCATCTAACAGGCAGCACGATAATAAGTACACTTATAACAGTTTTTTTTATAAATCAGTCGAGCAAGATCAATTTTCTACTTTCCATAAAATGAAAGGTTAATTATTTCTTTAAAACATAATTCCCCTAATATTACATTGTACGTTATCAATATTTACAGTCCTTGTGCTGAACAGGAAAAAAGAGAGTTTTTCAATGTATTTTAACGATGTAAACATAAATTCCTATCAATGGTAGGGCAGGGCGTGCTAGTAAACATTATATGCTTAGGTGACTTCAATACCGTGCTAGAAAATGAACTTGGTGTGGTATCAGTGAGAAAACACTCACGTAACACAATACTTGGTTTGTTTCTAGATATCTGATTTTATTGTTTTCATACTTTGTACTTGTAGTACAAAATCGTCCTTGCTTGTTCTTTTTTTCTCTTACGTTCTTTCTTTTTTTTTCTCTTACATAAGCAGCACACTGTAAGTATAAGAATAATGAAGAAAAGTCTATACTGGAAGATAAGAGCCAAAAGGCGGATAGTACGCAGTGGAAGGTCAAGGGTACCAAAAACAAAAATGAACAGACACGCTGCTTCTTTCATACCCAGGTCGATTACAACTTTTAACAATACCTTAAAAACAAGAGCGTGCGTTTGCGAGTGATTTTCCGTGAATCGATTCGGTAAACAGACGTCTAAACCCTAGTGAGTGTGGGAATGGGTGTGTGTTTGTGTGTGTGTGCGTGCGTTCATGCTTACTTAGTCACTTACCCGAGTAGTTGTCTACCAGGTTCCCAGTCTCTTACCATGATTATCAATCACATTATTGTTAGTTTGTAAATAAAGCATGATCATTCCCATTTTGAATTTATAACTCAATCGACCATGTTTAAACCGCAAGTCAATATACGACCATATTATTTACACCATAGTAAGGCGCATGTCCTAAAATACACAATATATGAACATATTTACATCCAATGTTTAAATATTTGCATTTATACTTTGACATTATTATTATTTTTATTATTATTATTATATTCATTATCATTATTATACACTTTATATATTATGTAAACTGCGTGTTTGTGTTTTTACACAATATTTATACTATGTACACTCAATTTCCTCACAAGGATTAATAAAGAATTATCTTGTCTTATCTTATCTCTTTCTAAATGTATTTCTGAACTTCAACTTACTGATAAATGGAGACTTTATCACCCAACAGAGAAAGACCAAACGTGGAGTAAAGGTACTTCCACGGTGGCAAGAAGACTGGACGAAATCTGTTAGGAGAAGACCTCACCAGAGACGTTGCCGAAACGCAGGTAAAATCACTAAGCTTCTCAGATCACAGGCCGATCTATGTTATCCCCAGTTTCACACCTTTTGAAATCAGACATTTTTACTCAGCTACCAAGAATGTATCCACATAATAAACAATCTTTTCAATGCAGCAAAAGCTATGCTTTCAAATCTGGATCCCCATTAAAGTTGGGAAATGATAAAAATCGAAATGAAGGACGATTTTGTACTACAAAGTATGAAAACAATAACTCAGATATCCAGAAAAACTAAATAAACTTTAAAGAATATCAAGTTTATGATATAGAAAATGCTGAGTGAAAAAAAAAAGAAATAAATTTGTTAAAGAGAAAAAATAGAAATATGATGTTACAGAAAACGCGGAGAGCCAAACTTAGAGCCAAGATTATATAGAAGAAGGGGAAAAGGGAAACAATTTCTTTTTTGGTTTAGAAAAACGCAAAGAATGAAAGACAATACAATACAATACAAAAGGCAATAACTGAAAATCAGTTTTACCTCCTCAAGAAATCTTAGAAGAAGTTTGTGCCTACTGCGAAAAACTGTACAAATAAAACAAACCAGACCAGCACGTGAAAGACTTATCTGGTAATTTCTTCTCCAATCTTGAGATTCCTCAAATTAAAGAAAGTGAAAAACCCATCTGCGGCGAGGAACTCAAAGAAGATGGTGTTCTTGCGGCACTGATGAAAATCAAATCATATCCTGGTATAGATGGAATACCCACTGAATTTTATAAATAGATAGAAAAAAAACGCTGCTTTGATTAGAGTACACGACAACTCTCACGCTGCAATGTTTTGGGAAAGAAAATTTAGGAATATTTCTTTGAAGTGTACAACAGAAATTAGGCTGCGAGTTTGCACTGGAAAATATTAGGCAATATCTACGCAACTAACATACCGCTAAACTAAATGGGCATTAAAAAAGTCAACAATGTTCACATTGTGAAAAAATAGACTTTGTCGAGCATTTCTTTTACGAATTTCAATACTTAAACCTCTAAAGGTGAAGTAGAGAAGAACATTGCAGCACAGATAGGCAAGAGGTTTTTGTTGAAGAACAGTCAGTTTTATTAGGAATACCAAAACCATGTAAACTAGAAAAGCATTACTTGTAGGTATGATGCCTATTTCAAAATGAAAATACGGTATTGAATGGAAACTGATTGATATATTTGAAAACGAGGCTTACTACAGAGGGCTCTTCATTTTTCATACTGCCTGCAATAATCAACCATTAGACTAGTGAAGCTATTGACCCGTATGTTTTGGGTACAAAAGGTCCTCGATTTCTTTCGAGTAGGAATTAAATTTACAAATACCATGTCCCCTCTCCCCGCCGTATATCTCTTGAAACTACTGTCCTTGTCCTTCTAACTGGAGCCTCACTATTTAAATTCTCAGACAGGTTGCTAAAAGCCTGGTCATATCACTATCGCAGTATGGGTTCTATATCAATATTGCTTCAAACTTTCTTTACGGTGCGACAAACACATAACGCGGGTTGTCTCTTTCACTCAGTGCATTCCTTGCAGGAGGAAAGGTCCTACTGAAAAAAACGCCCAGTGGTTTATTTTATTTTAGCTCTGTACTGGAGCTCTCAAAAGATAATTCAGTTTCCGATACAAAAAAGAATCCTGAATGGTGAACTAACGAAAATAGTATTGTTCTGCTTCACACACGCTGCTTTGAATCTCTAGTTCCACCATCGCTTTGCAGGAGGCATGGCTCACAGTAGTGAGAAACGAGCCCTTTGCGACAAAATCGTTTAAGCTTATTAATGCTGTGCGGACTTCCTCCACTCCCTAAAATAAGTGTTACAGCTTCGACTCGAAAATTTGCTTTGCAGGAGGCACGGCTGTGAGGGTGGTATACTTGCTGTTATATTATCTATCCAAATCCCAGCGGAATCAAACGATTCCCCTAAAAATGTTATGATCCTCTACTCAGAACTTTCCTTTGCAGCAGGCATGGCTCTGAAGGAGAAAAACTGCACTTGCTATCTCTCTCTATATATATATAGTTATATGTATATATACATATTTGCTACCCACATTTCTGAGAGTTCTTTTTATTTCTTCAAAAGTTTTTCTTCAAAAAGACCCCTCAGAATTCTATCTTCTATAGATGTGTATTCCTCTTTACCTTTGGATTATTTTGCATGTAACTATGTTATCAAAGCTTTTTAAAATTCTGGAAGACTACACTTGCGGCAAACCTGGCATTATATTGTATATATTTGACTTGATCTTGGTTTTATCCAACAGAACGTAGTGGATCTCTCCATTCATGGTTAATAAAGTCACTTGCTTCCCCTCAATATATAAAAAAAAACAGACCTCTCTCTTTCACACCTTTTTATTAGGTTCTCAGTACAGTATAAAATTTCCAACTTCGGATCTCTAATTTCCAACTGACATTGTACTATAAATAAGCTAATAAAACTAACACAGTCACCATAGCACGAGATGCAACACACGATTTCGGCCGAAAGTGTCACCAGGATAGTCCATTTAAGACTGGGAAGAGCGTGTGCCTCCTCGCGACTGTATGGAGCGGAGAATGTGTAGAACAAACGAGCTAATCTGCTGCTTTTCATATGACTTCACTACAGCCGATTACTAGAGAAAATGTCTGCTGTTGTGAAAAAACCACATGATGTTAGTAAAATCACAACTGACCGATCGGGTCGTTTAAGAATAGTAAAGGCACAGGAGAAAAGTGGTAGGAGTAGTAGTAGTAGTAGTAGTAGTAGTAGTAGTAGTAGTAATAAGTAGTTAACTATGCTATGTGTCAAGACAATTAAATTTGACCAAGATGCATTATCATTCAAAAGTCTTTTGAAATTGAAAACAATAGCAATCTATTAAAAGATGATAAAACTGAAGCTAGGAAAAATATAAAACTTACTTTGTTAAATCGGTCTCACACCATGGCCTTCCAATCTCTAAATCAAAAAACGTTTTGATTTGCCTGCTGTCCTGTCCGTAGCATTCGATACGCCGTCAAAAGCATTATCATCAACATAACAATTTGGAAGCATAGGCGAGTTGAATGTACGGACTGGGCATGGTTTGTAATTCTAAAGACCTCAAGTAATCTTCTTTTTATACCAATTCGAGAATCGAAATCTTAAAGGGAAACCTCTCAGTTTAAATATCATCTCAATGTTTAGAGCAAGAGGTTACGCCGCTTTGAAGCCTACAAGTTTTTGTGTACAACATAATTGTGTTTAATGTCTGAGAATGAAGATCATCAAGAATAGGACCTCCATTGTGTATCATTCGGTGATTGTTTGAAGGATTCAGGGATTTCTGGGTTTTTGATAACCTTTGTTACATACCGTATGTTTAATTTGCAGTAAGTGTAGCTAGTGTAAATGTATTAATATTACTGTGATTATGCCAACCAGAGAAAGAAATAAAGAAAGAAAAATAGTGAGAGAGAATGAGTGGGTGAGTGTGTGGGAGAGGAGAGAACGAGTGAGAGAGATACAGAGAGAGGAAGAGAGAGATAGAGCAAGAGAGATAGGGAGAGAGAGAGAGAGAGAGAGAGAGAGAGAAAGAGAGAGAGAGAGAGAGAGAGAGAGAGAGAGAGAGAGAGAGAGAGAGGTGAACATTCTTGTATCGCGCTTAATTCTCTAAAATTTAACGTTATGCTTTAAGCGCTCTACGTAGGATCTCAAAAACACCATTACCACAAACCAAACTATCGTGTGAATTCACTGAAGGACACTAAAGACCTTTCACTGCCCATAGCCTAAGTTCTCGTTTAACGCTCGAGTGAGGTGAGGAAATTTTAATGTATTTAACGAGCCTTTTTTCTGAGAACTTAATGCGATCTTCTAAATGTGACCCAAACTCCACAGTTCTGATATCTAGAGGCGCGCGTCTGCCACTAGACCACGCACAATGGATATAGTTTGTCATTGATAGATCTGTGGATTGAAAAAAAATCTCACCAATTGATGAAAAATTAAGAATCCTTTCGTCTTTGCCATTGTCTCTCTTCTTTTTTCTCAGCGCGTTTTGAGGGCGAGGGGGGGGGGGCATCAGGACAAAACCGGTAATCGTTGTTGTTTTTTAGATTGCAGACTGATACAGGGCGTTAAATGTCGGCCATGATTGAAAAAATAAGGGTTTTATTTTCCAAACTTATCTGTCAGATATTGCAAGGACAAGAGATTCTTCACGTTTGTGGATAGAGATTTTTAAATGTGGTGATGGAAGAAAACCTTCAAATACCATAACAAATAACCTCGAAGACAATAAAGTGCTTGGCCTGAAAACTTCATGCTCATTGAGTGAATATGCAAAACAATTATAGGAAAATGAAAACAATCATTCAATCACTGAGAACCTCTTGCCATTCGCATCAAAATATCATGATTTAAAATATCCATGTATGAGTGAAGCAAACTTTCTAATGATAAGGATTTTGCACACAAAAGAAGATTAACATGATCCTTGAAACTAGATTATGTTTTCATTAAATAACCAAGAAATTGCACTTCGAGGTTAATTTTGTGTCTATATAAGACAAATTAATGTGTGGGTTATGTATAAAACTTCAGGTAAGAAACATAGGCCTACTGAACGCCCTAAGTTTTATTAATAGAATTCTCTGGTTGAACGTCATCGATAAGACTCAGTTTAAACAGCTAAAGACAGATTGTGATGGTTTACATAAACAGAAACATTGACGAAAATCACAAGTGCTTCTAGAACTAAACAGTAGCACTGGTTTAAACACCCTTCTGACAGGAAGAGAAAGTATCTAAAACAATTTCTTCAGTCAATATTTACCAAATATCTCACGTTTCGACAATGTGTCCTGGTTCTTGGTCTAGATCTAGTTTGTTTCACTTTGCGTTTTTTTTTTCGCAGCACAACCAAATAGATTTGGTCATGT
>BMAT01000664.1:252363-266907 GCA_019649035.1 Elysia marginata
AGGTATGATGTTTTGTTAAGTTATTGAACACAGTGTTTAGCTTGTGCTTCATTGTGATTCTGTGGGTCAATCAATACCTTGTTAGAATAGTTACTTTACTATAGTATTTTAAACGTATGAAATTAGTAGTGGAGAGAAGTAGGCTTTTAAAAGGAAATGATCGAAATGTCTGCCTTTAGTATGATTCAAACCTTCGACTTGAAGATGCTTCGGCACCCACCGCCTTGCCACTTAGGAGCGTGGCGTATACGCTTAGTGGCGACAAGGTATAAGCTATGTTTCTTTAAGTTCGATGGATCGATTGATTTAAATAGTTGATGAATTCACTCTTTGTATATATGGTTAATTGAATGATCAGTATGTTGGTGGCTGCATCTTTGATTTGTTGATCAATTGAAAACTACCAACGGTGTCTGCACCAGTTTTTACCATTCACTGCCACATTTTTCTGATAGAAAAAGTTAAGCTTCTATTGTTCTTGTGTGACAATGATGACTACACATAGTTATGCACAACATGAACTTTTTTAGGAATTACTCACAAATCTTCTGCATATTTTTTAATACCTGGAATACAGAGGATTTCTTCTCACATCTGCCTATACTGAATGACGTGTTCGCTACCGGAAGTAGGTCAGGGAAGGGCGTGCGCAGAGGCCTTACGCGCCGTCGTCTGCAGTCCCGCGTCACAGCAACCGTGCTTGCCGACATACTGATGCCTAGAGTGTGCCACTTCCTGTCCTAAATATAAAAAAATACATTCTTTACCACAATAAATAAAGAGTCTTCTATATCGCAAAATACGTTCAAATAGTCTAAACGGAATCACGAACAGGTTATTACTAACCCACAAATGGCATCGTGGATTAAATTCCCCATACAAATACCTTCTGAACCCAGTAGTTTTCGTTAATTTTGTGTCCTTTATATAGTTTTAGTAATCCTTCCCCGCGTTTAATTATGTTTTTTTTTTAAGGAAAGTTTTACCTCATCAAAAACTTCCGAGAAAAGTGAATTTGGTTCAAATGAATAATAACCCAAAGTCCAATAAATATCGTAGACAAATTTTGAAACAGTAACAAATTGGAGCAAGCGAAATAATATAACGCATAAACTGTTGAGAATAATAGACTTCGATGTGACAATTAGTAGACACATAGAAATCCATTCCTACCTGGTATCCATACGCCATTTTGAATCTATACCGGATGCCTTTATACCGGAAGACGACCCTGTCTCGTGAGAAACCGACCGAGACGAGAGTTTCTCGCGTGGTTTCCTCGAACAGCGAGAACACGCACTCCTCTCTCTTGGGAGGTACGTACTGCTTGTACGTGATGAACACAGAGAACTCGTAAGGGAAGTAAGCACATCCTCGGAACACACGACTTGCACTGAGGTAGATATCGTCTGCTGCCGGAGAGAACTGGTACCCGTGAACGTGACTAGATCTGGGGGGTTAGAAGCGGGTACTTCAGTCAGACAATCGTGTGGGAGTCAGGCGCAATTTTAAATTTATGTAAGTTTTTGTATTCAATGTTTTCTATTACTGTATTTAAAAACTCTTAAAAGACTAAGGCATTGGGACATATTAATATTTTTAAAGTAATTAAACGCCTCTATCTGTTTGAATTTTTAAATTTAGATACTTCATTGCAAAGCCAATAAAAGGATTCATCTACAGTTTGAAAATTTTGTGTTTTTGTAGTTTTAACAAAAGATTACTAGTCTGATTGATTTGTTTCCTGTTATCTTTTAATGTGAAGTGGGCTAATACAGCCAAGGCAAAATGCTTGCATCAAGAGCGATTCCATCCTTTTAATCACAATTAGCACTCACCGCCTTGTCTTTTAAACTAAGAAACATAGTTTTCACCATGTCGCCACAAACCCCAATGCCTACCACCAGCTCAGCTTTCATTTATTACTGATTCTAAATGGCTATCGCTAATAAGCTGCACTGTCTTCAATTGTTATGAACACTTGGGATAGCCAGCTATATAGATTTGTACTGGAGTTTTGTGATAGTAATTACAGGGTCATGTAGATATATCGTTCTACAAGAAAATCGGACCAACTTCTATTTCTTCCTTGATTTTTAATTCTGATTTTAAATGTAAATACAGTTGCGTTAACACGTCATGCTCTTATTGAAGACTATACATGGAGAAATCGAGAAAAAGGAAGACCCCGCAGTTGTATATTAGTTTTGAAGAATGGCTTATACTTTTGTTTTTATCTTGTATAGATAACAAAAATGTACATGACACATGACTTTCTTACCTGTCATAAATGACATTTACACCTCGGGGCAAAGCTTTTGGAGACGGAACAGCAAACTCCAGCAGGTTCACTGGCGGTACATCTGAGGAGAAATAGATATCGTTAGTTTGGGTGATCCTTGGGCGTTTGTACACTTCTTTAGTTTAAAGCAGGGTCTCCATTTGGCATTTTTGAAACAGTAATCCAGAAAGATTTCGCCGTTTAATAGCATGGTTTCGATTTAGTCTTACAAACAGAAATGTATAGACATATGAGTCATTTTAAAGACTTCCTAATCCGCCAAAAGTTAGTGCCGAAATACATCAAAAGTATCTCAGCGTTTGCATGAGTTCCTCAACAGCACTAAGCGAATATATTTGGAAACTGAAAGAAGAAAATGCGAAATTCATGGTCACGTGGAAGATAATGGAACAGGCCCAGCCATACTCAACAAAAAGTAAAAAATGCGAACTTTTTTATCCGAAAAATTTCTCATACTGAATAGAAAATTCTCTCTAAACAAAAGAAGGGATATTCTGAGCTGGTGCATGCATAGAAATAAACACCTTCTAGAGAATATCAAGACACTGAAAGGACGCACGGGGGGCAAGCGTAACAAACGTTACCTGAAGAAAGCAGCAAGCTAGAAACAGACCTGTCTCACGGTAGGCCTTCTAAGTCTTTATTGATATTTAATATACATATATGTATAGAAACAGGTAAAGAAATTTGTTATTACGATTTATAAGCAATATATCGATGGCCGGCGCATCAAACCTCTGAAGTAGCTACTTTGGTGAATCAGCGGTCAAACCTCTCAAGTAGACTTCAGAGGTTTGAGACACGCACGACCAAGCGAATCAAATCTCTGTTGTCAGTTCAGAGGTTTGGTGCGCTTTTTTTTTTTTTTTTTTATCAGTTTTGGCACTCGGGCATGTACCTTTCTCACTATAAAGTCTTCGCTTGTAAACTTATTCTTGAGTACTTTGATTTGGCATGGTATGATGGAGAATCTGGACGTGCCTTTCGATCTATTTTTGTCCTAGTTTTCATGTTTATTTCAATCACTTACATTCGTTCTTTTTATTAAGGTCGCAATATATGTTGTTTGATATATATTGATAAGCATATCTTTGCATTTTTTCTTGTCAAATTCGATTGCAGGTCTATGGTAAAAAGGATACGGTTAGTCTTATATGTAGGGCCTATGCATAAACAGATCAACTTCAAATACTTTATCCTGCCTATCTCTAACACCACAACTTCCAACCGAACCCGTAAGCTGCCCACCTCATCCCTTTTTTAAAACAAATTAGTTTTTCCACCTCAGCCATCTGAGCGCAGTTAAGACCTAGATTACGAAATGAGCGCATGAGAGGCCTATTCTTAAAATCGGCTGACATGCCGATCAGCCCAAACGGGCCTTTTCCTGACTCCTGCCAATCATAGCTCCTCTACCCATGGGGCGGTGGATAGGTAGCGCGATTCTTTAATGCTCTCGCCGGGTGCTACTTTCACTCAAAATCACTAGGAGTCACTTGGAATCACTAAGAATCAAGTGGAATCACTAGGGATCATTTAATATAACTAGGAATCACTATCAGTTACTCTTAATAACTTGGAATCACTTGGAACCACAAGGAATCACTGAAAATTACTAGGAATCACTAGGAATCACTTGGAATCACTAGGAATCACTTTGAATCACTTGGAATCACTTAGAATTAGTTTAGAAATCACTTGGAATCACCAAGAATCTCTAGAAATACACTTACCAAATTTTGCATAGACTATTTTGAGTTCTAGATTTTTCTATGTGGATCTAAAACAACATTGATAAATTTTATTAGAGCATTTTAGCCATCGACAGGAGGACTACATTAACATTGCCAGGTTAGCTCAACTGTTTCTGTTAACGGCACGGTATAGTTACGAATATTATTTTTCGACTTACATTAATGGTAATAAACTAATATACTTCTATATTATTGTACAAATTCCTTTCCTATTTCAAACTTCTTTTTATCTTCAAAACATTACAATTACATTGCTGTATAAGCGCGTTGTAATCACATAAAAAATGATAATAATTTTCAATATTGTTACTAATATATATATATATATTTTTTTGCAGTAGCAGTAGTGGTATAACGACTGCTCTTCTTCTTCTTCTTCTGTTTCTTCTTCTTCTTCTTCTTCTTCTTCTTCTTCTTCTTCTTCTTCTTCTTCTTCTTCGTCGTCGACGTCGTCTTCTTCTTCTTCTTCGTCTTCTTCTTCTGGTAGCCTACAAAAGCAACAACAGTTACTACTACTACTGCTGCTGCTACTTCTACTACTACTACTACTACTACTACTACTACTACTACTACTACTACTACTACTACTACAACTACTACTACTAATACTACTACTACTATTACTGCTACTACTACTAATCAGATTAAATAGTGGAGGCAGCCACTGCGAGATCGGGCATTTCCACTAGACAGTCTACGCCTATCCACTGCTAATTTCAAACCTTTAAAATCTTTCAATTACTACTACTACTACTACTACTACTACTACTACTACTACTACTACTACTACTACAACAACTACTACTACTATTACTGACAACTACTGCTAGTACTACTATTACTACTACTACTTCTAGTGCTATTACTACTACTTCGACTTAAACTATTCTGCTTTTATCACTAAGACTAGGCTTCAAAGTAGTAGATGTTGACAGGGTGTCAATTTTGCCAAAATTTGGTTGACGCCAATTGTACACGGTCCAAAACATTCCGGTAAATTTACCTGCACGGTGAACCGTCTGAAAAAACTACAGATACTTTCCCTAGTTGGCGCTTGCACCAGTTCGCATGGCAACCTGAGTCGGCAAACCTAGTAAGATCATATTAGATACAGAACAGTGAAGACAATTATTATTCCATATGTTGCCTCAAAGAGAAAGAAGTCATAATGCATTCCTCCCATACACTAGGCCTACCGGTTACCGGGTCTGAAATGACACTGTAAAAATTACCCCTTTTCCAAAACTTATTGCTCCTCTGTCAGAAAACGGTATAGCCTGTAAAGAAACAGTTAGGTTTGTGATCTTCTGAGACTTACATTGATGGCTAAGTAGGTCTAATCGTTATTCGAGGTACACGAAAGGATTTTAAAGGACATGCTAAAGACCTTAAGGGCTTTCTACTGGTTTAAAGGGATTCAGGGACAGTTTATGCAAAATTTGGTAATTTACTTCAAAGGATTCCTGGTGATTCCTAGTGATCCCTAGTAATTCTCAGTGATTTCTAGTCATTCCTAGAGAAAATGCTGATGATTCCTAGTAAGTGATTCCAAGTGATTCCTAATTATTTCGAGATTGATTGATTGATTGAAGGATATTTTTACAAGCCCAATTCCACTTCAAAGGTGCTCTCAGGGCTTGGGTCCCAATGACAATTTTACGGGCTGCCACCCAGAGACTAGCGGGGATACCATGACTTAGCCTCAGCCGGTCACATTATACTGACACCGACCCAACCAGTAGGGGCCCGGACTGTGCTTGGCTGTGTTTCGAACCCGCGACCTCTTGGCCACGGAGCGAAGCCACTACCATCTGAGCTATCTAGGCCCCCATTATTTCGAGAGAAACTATCACCGTCACGGATGGTGAAATCTTTCACACCTGTCACAGTTTGGTACGTGTTTTGTTGTTGCATTCAATCATTGCTCACATTTAAACCTACACCTTGCTACACGTTGCTTTAAAATGTTAAACATGACAAACTAACATACGTTCTTTTCTACCTTTCTTTACGACAACGGAATTGAGGAAATTGACGTAGTTTACCCATCTATTGCTTACAGAATGTATTTTGGTGTAGTTGGTTCTTGCTATCCTCCCCTTACTCTCCCCTCCACTCCCCCCTCTCTCTCTCTCTCTCTCTCTCTCACACACACACACACACACACACATACAAATTATACATACGTCTTCACCCTCATGATTTCTATATCCGTATCATGCTCCTTCTCTGTCTCACGTCCTATTTATTAAATTTTCCCGCCCATCTTGAATTAGACTAATCGTTTTCATGTTGTCTGTATTTCTCAGCCGTATGCTCAACATTCCTTCTCATAAAATTGTATACGTTTACCAACAAAAAGGCAAAGGTGATAATGTATTATGCAGTATTGGAAAATACAACCCATACACTAAAAGCAAAAAAAATAATAGAAAGAGAAAATATTTTCTTTTAAAACGAGTTTGGTGTGACTTGGTTATTGGCGCATTAACTGCGTGAGTCGCTAATGTCCGACTAATTTTGAGGGCGCCTATGGATTGGTAACATCCTAGACCAGGTTACATCGCTTGGGTGTATTTGGGTGCCTGGGTATTTTTGTCATGACGGCTGCCTGGTGTGGCTAAATCTTATTTTTGAGAAAATTGTACTTGTTTTTGGAAGAGATAGACCAAGGGTGATATACAGTAAAGGCAAAAAAAAATCCATACACTGAAAACATAAAGAAAAAAGAAACGAAAAATATTATCAGCAAAAGAGTAATGCTTATTCCGCCATGAGTTGGTTGTTGTCGTATCAGGTGTTCGGGATTTACTGTCTGTTGGTTTTATGGGGGCACTTTAGAGTTGTTTACATTATTTATATGAATAAGGATGGCTGCTTTGTGTGGTAATCATACCCCTCACACTACCACCCCATCGGCATCGCTCAGTCGCTTGCTATTTATACCATGCACGGCTAAATCCATCTAGAATGTTGTTTACAAAGTTTGTATATTTTTTAAAAGAGGTTTTTAATTTTTTAAAATCTTTTTGGTACAGTTGATATTCAATGATATAAACTTTAAAAAAAACTGATCTACTTACAAAAGTGCTACCTTAGAAAAGATTTTACATTATTACAAAAAACCAGACATGAGTTTTTAAGATAATTATAAAGGGGTCATATTGTTTCATTTTCAAAAGAACGATAATTGTAAATGAAGAAAATTAAGAACGTAAACATAGTAAATTGTTGCCCTTTGTGTTTTGACTATCTTTGAAAAAAAATCTGTTTTCACCTCTTTGTTACCCACCTCGAAAAAATCACGCGGTTATTGTATGCATCATGACCTAATTCACGGTAGTGAAACAAAGCCCAACAGCGAGAAGTAAACAAATTTGAGCAAAAGGATTAGAATCTATACTGATCTATCTTGTTTGAGTTTTTAATAAAATTAGAACAGACACGATCTGAACTTACGCGGGCCTGCCCTCTCAAAGTTTATTGAAAGATATAGAAGTTTGTGATATCTACTCACGATGGTTTGACGGGCCTGTATTGCAGTGGCTTAGATCATAATACAAAATCATTTAAGCTTACAAAAATTTGTTGCTATTTAAGGTTACTTGACTTTCTAAAGCTACCGCTAAGGTTGTTGTGATAGAAAGCAGCTCACAGTCGTCAAAACATAAAGGGCAGCAATGTACTTTGTAGGTTCATAATTTTCTTCATTTACAATCATCGTTCTTGTGAAAATGGAACAATATGACCCCTATATATCTTAAAAACGCATGTCTGGTTTACTGTTATAATATAACATCTTTTTTTAGTTAACATATTAAATAAGCAGTTCAGTCTTGAAAAACATTTAATGTGCTTAAATATCAACATTACTGTTCCTACAAGATTAACAAAAAAAAGACTCTTTTCACGAATATGCAAACTGTGTAAACAACACACTAGATTGATTTGGCCATGCATGGTAATAATAGCAAGCGAGTGATCGAGGGTGATGGGGTGGTAGTGTGAGGGGTATGATAACCACACAAAGCAGCCGTCCAAATTCACACAAGTAATGTATACAGTCTAAAAGTACCCTCAAAGACCAACAGACAGTAGGATTACAAACAATTAATACGACAATAAGTTGAAAAACCAACCGATGGCGGAATAATCATTATTTTTTTTCTTTGCGTGTGAGGGGTATGATAACCACTTAAAGCAGTCGTCCTAATTCACACAACTAATGTAAACAATCCAAAAGTACCGTCAAAGACCAACAGAAAGTAGAAACTCAAACACTTACTACGACAATAACAAACTCATAGCGGGTAACCATTCCTTTTTTGCAGATAATATTTTTCGTTTCTTTCCTCTTTTTTTTTCTTTTTGCTTTCAGTGTATGGATTTTATTGGCGTCTACTCTATATCGCCCATGGCCTTTTTTGTCCGTAGACGTAAACAATTTTATCAGAAAAAAGATTGAGCTACCCCAGGTAGCCGTTATGACAAAGATACCCAGTCCCCCCAAGCAATGTAACCAATCCATAGGCGCCCTCAAAGTTAATAGGACAATAATGACTCACGCAGTTAATGTTAATGCGCCAATACCCAACATGGCGGATAACTAACTCTTTTTTGAAGAACATATTTTTCGTTTCTAATTTTTTTTCGCTTCTGTAATATGGATTTTTTTTTCCAAAACTGCATAATTATCATCCTTGGCCTTTTTGTTCGTAGACGTATACAATTTTATGGAAAGGAAAATGAAGCATAGGGCTGAGAAATACCGATAGCCTAAAAACGATTAGTCTAGTTTGAGATGGGCGAGAGAATTTAACACAAAGGACGTGAGACAGAGAAGGAGCATGATACGAATAAAGAAATCGTGAGGGTAAAGACGCATGTATAATATTGTGTCGTTGAGAGAGGGGGGGGGGGAGCGGGAGAGAGAGACAGAGAGATGGAGAAAGGATAGCAAGAACCAACTACATCAAAATACATCCTGTAATCAGTATACAAGAAAACTACTTCAATTTCTTCATTTCCGTTGTCGTAAAGAAACGTAGAAAGAAACATATTTTAGTTTGACAGGTCTAACATTTGACAGCAATGTGTAGCAAAATGTAGATTCAAGTGTGGTTTAAGACACTACAACAAAACAGGTACCATACAGTCATAGGTTTTGAATGATTTCACCAAACATGATACAAGCAAATCATGCATATACCAATACACGACCATATGTGCACAAACTTGCAAATATTGGCAAACTAAAGGGCATATTTCAACGTTACCCTACTTTTATCAGAGGTTAAAATATTAGGAACCCATCGGACAGACAGTTCTCTGAGCCTCAGGTGATAATTTTTCATCAGCCTCTAGACTCATGACGATAGGATGTTTACTTTTTTGCTACAAAATCATCATCTGCCTTGTCTGCGGTTTCTTGTGTATCAAGCAGTCTGCGTTTTGTCTGTCAGCCTTAGATCTAATAGAGCTAGCATTTTGTGCCTTTGAAAATACTGCATTTATCAAAATATAAAAGTTCTGGGGAAAACGACAAGAGGTGGAAAGCCCGGTCTCGGCCAATTGTCACACTAAATCTTTTATAAATAACTTAATTCTTGAAGTTAGAATTTTGGAGCTCGCTGTCGTGTAAAGAAGGTCTCTATTCAAAGCACGATGTTTTAAAGCTGTAGGCCTACTGGATACGTCGATTTTTTCATCAGTTTAGCGTCAATAGAAAAGTAAAAACTACTCTTTAAGAAAATGCGACACAGTAGGCATGTAGATTTTTTGATGCCCTCAATATTTGACCATTCCCATTTTGCTTAGTTTCGCCCTCGTACCCATTCAAAACATTATATACGACCACACACAGTCTTAAAGATATTAGAAGCACACACCCATTTAAATCATCAATACAGTCGTAAACATAGTCTAATTACTGACTTAAAGCAGCAGCGCGTGAGCATGACGGGAACGTCTGTGAGTCTATTTTTAGAAACTGGATTCATTATTATTGGAGTTCACTCGACCTACTTTTCGATTTTCACGTACGCGTAGTGAGACACGGTGCGTGTGCTTAAGGTCTCTAATAATCCTGCAATCTTTTGTGACTCAACATGGGAAAACCCAGCTAAAGCCGCTGGCTCCCATTTGAAGCTAGAGGCAATAATGTGTGTCAAGGCGACTCTAAACTTCAATAATTTAATCTTCTTTGAAACTTTGTAAAACAAAAACTACTAAAGGTACATGCATTCTGTTTTTTTTTCTTATTGTTCCTTAAACTCTGTACTTTCTGGTGGTGTTAAATTTGCAGATACTAAAATTTCCGTCTTTAGCTAGGTTTTCCCGTGTTGGGTCACATATGCCTAATAACACATCATTTACGAACACACACAGTTGTCATATAATCATAGAAACACACAATCATTTAAAACAACTCATACGAACACGCACAGTCAAAAACAGAACGCAAACACATACCCGTTGATACACGGCGTACGAACACACACTCATGTAGAGCCTGAAGCTGTACACACCTGCATGAACTAGAATTGTTGTACACACATAGTAACAACCAAACGCACACGTTGTGGACATAGATCAAGAGAAAAAGAAAAGAAAAAAAAAAGACATACATCAAGAGAAGTCACTGCTTATAACTTTAAGCTATCTTGTTATTTTCATTGTTACCTTTCTTGAGTTGAATACAAAGTTACTGATTACCAAAAGAAGTTCCTTTATCTTGTT
Organism: Elysia marginata; assembly: GCA_019649035.1. Taxonomy (NCBI): domain Eukaryota; kingdom Metazoa; phylum Mollusca; class Gastropoda; family Plakobranchidae; genus Elysia; species Elysia marginata. Next base: position 263,158 of record BMAT01000664.1, read on the forward strand.
TCGTAAGAATAGATTTATGTCTGGCCATCTAAGACAGACAAAAAAGTAACACAATATTGTGAATGTTTTTTTTAATAAAACAAGTGTGATCATAAACCAGAAGCAATGAGAAATTCAATTAGACCTAGTCGGTGAAGAAAGGCATCGTGAGAGATAGATAGATTTTGAAAAATTCCATATAAGAGAGAGAGTCTCGCTCTCTGTCTCTTTCTCTCTCTATTCCCCTTTGTCTCTCCCCAACCAACCCCCTCTTTAGAAGATCTAAAAGAGACTATAATTGCGGAAGTATTATTTTATTGAAATTAAGTTCAATTGCTCCGACTTAAAAAAAAAATGTTGTCTCTTTGTTTCTCTTGTTTTCCTTGTGTCATTTTTTACTACGTTGCTTAGTGGTATACTGTGAATAGCATACAGAAAAAGATACACTGTCGAAACTCTTATTCCAAAACCCCACTTTGTAATAAACACTCTCCGGTTTGGCGTTATAAATATGTACCAGAGCGATATTTACAGCCTTGTGATTTTGACGTACACATTTCTTATGCCTTTTTACAGCAATGAGTAAATGGCTGTATTGCAAAGAAAATAGAGATTTATAATCTTTAAAAAGGCTACCAGCATTGTCTTAATCTATTACAAATTGTTATTGAGAAATTGCACACTTTTCTAGAAAATCGAGCCCAAGTAAATGTTATAAAACCAGTCCACATTTTTTTAACACTGGTGTACACATTATAATAATGATAGGCATTTCTTTATTAGTAATTACACAAAAAAACCAACAAACTACTTAGGTAAAAGTAAATATAAAAATTTATACAAATATAAACAGAACACATTGTAAGCAAAGACTTGAGCACCAAGTGGTATTTAATTTATAAACGATTGAAATTAGTTAGCACATTGTAAATTTCACAGTGCTCAATTGACTACTTAATGAGTATGCATTTCGCTGTATTTGTCGCAGAGGCAAACCGGTTGTATTTAATTATTTTCTACTCATACATATTAACGCTATTCTCTGCTCTCTCTCTATCTCTCTGTATTACTTTCCTCCCTCTCCCTCCCTCCCTCTCTCTCTCTCTCTCTCTCTCTCTCTCTCTCTCTCTCTCTCTCTCTTTCCCTCTTTTCTATGTCTAAGATATTCAGGAGCTTTCAGTGTCTTTCTCCCTCTTGTAGTATTACGTTATTTGGAGATAAATTTTCTTCCTAAATAAGAGCGTGTGCGGCGCACTGCAATATTTTGCATTAGTAAAATTCTGTCGCTAGGAAGCGCTTTGATTTTAGAATGCTGTCAAGTCTCCTTATTCCTTGGTCTATTGTCGAGTCTATCAAGTTAAAATTGAAGGTACCTCGCGCGGCCCAATCAGTCTTCATAAAGTCTCTTCTTTCGTGGTCTCTTTAAGATATGTTGTTTGACCAAGGTACATGTACTTATAGTTTTTAACTTTTTTGATTTCTTTCTTTTCGATAAACATTTTGTTAAGACTGCGATAGTTTGTCATATATTTTCTTTTTCCTTTGTTTTCCGTTCGCGCTATCCAACGCCAAATTTGCCACCGTTCGCGAGAGCGCTCGCGTGCAACCTCCCGAGGTAGTGCGCGGCGAACTAAACAACGCTGATTGGCTGAATTTTCATGGCGCCACTCCCTTTGAAAATGTCAAGATCGAAAGTAGTCCTCTTGGCTAAGGAGACGTTTCGCCAATTTTTACTATCATTAAATTTATGTATCCAACGCAGCTTAATGAACAAGTTTTCTAAAATAAGCAGTCTTTTATATATTGGGCACAATAATTTTGTTAGGAATGTTAGTTGGTCGCCATTTTCAGAAGGTAGTCGCCATTTTAAAAGGGGTGGTCGCCATTTAAAAAAAAGATGGCGGCTGTCTTTTAATAGATGGTCGCCATTTTAAAAAGCGTTCGCTGACAAAAGCTTTGCATAGGGAGGAGAGCGCTAGCGGCCTTGCTTGCTCTTCGCGAGCGCTCGCACTATGCAACGGCCCTCTGCTGTGAGTGTGATGTTTCTGTGAGGAGGGCAACAAGATAAGTGGAGGTTAGGTCAGTTAGCGTTTCTCCACCTTTATTTGTACTATGTGTCAGCTCTGCTTTCTCAAATGCCGCCAGAAACATCTTTGGGGAGTTTGGGTCCTTGTTTAACTCCATGATTTATAGGCGTTAGCTGTGACTCATCTTGGAAAAATAGATGCGACCTGTGGCATTATGCTATGTAAGTATCCAACTCTACAATTTCAGGACTGAGTCACATTTCATAATTTTAGTAATTTTGATTTAGGGGTAGCTGTTGTGATTGAGCAAAATATCTTGAAGCGGGGCATAGTCATATGGAGTGCGACAATGAAACAGTGGGAAAAAAAACTGAAAAAGAACGGAATATGGTTTGACATTTACTTCACAAGTCCGTTACCTGACACAAAACTTTTCAAGACATTCGACAGTCACTGCCTTTTCCTCACTTAGGCCTGGGTTTGTGGTCCAACTAAAATCTTGTTCTAAAACTTTCCTTTTTTAAGTGCTAGACAGGGCGATTATCCAAATCGATCTTTCTTTGTGGAAATAAAATATTTAAAGATAAAAACTGATTTCAGTGTAGCTTTTGTTGTGATTTGTATTCTCAAGTTTTATGAGAAATGAAGATATTTGTTTTATCCACAATTGTTTCTCAACAAAGCAGTGGAAACAAATTACCTCTTCGCGCACTAATTTTGCGTTATTTTTTAAATCATTCTGTAATACAGAATTGTTTTTTAAATAAATTCGACATTAACATTTCTTAAACTACTCTTGTATAGACTTTGTAGTTAAAAAGATGCTAGCTCTGAAAGGAAAGGAAATTCCAAGATAACGTGCAGACAACAGCTGGTTAGAAACAGATCGTGGACGCCTACAGCTTTACACAGTGCATTGTCTGAGGTCTTGGTGTGTTTTAGATACAAACCCGAGACTTAAATTCAATAAATGTTTAGATTATTTATACATGGAACCTGAAAAACGACAAACATGTACTAGGAGAAATCAAATACTTACAATTCTTTTGCCCCTATCAACTTCATTTTTATAGAGAATTGAATACTATTTATAATTCTTAAACAATGGTGACTATATTCACCACAATGGTAAAAGCAAAATAGCGTTGTTGGTTTATGGTACTTGCCTACGATGTTCAAGTCAGTAAATTATTACTCCTTAGTTTGGGCAACATAAAACTAATGAACCTCAAAGATTTGCTAGCAACAAAAATGTTCACCTCGCCTAAGAACGGGCGCATCAAACCTCGCAACTGAGATCCGAGGTTTGATTTGCTCGAACAGGCAGCTTACAAACCTCTGAAGTCCGATTGGGACATTTGATGCGCCGACTGGAAAAATAGCCACATCAGAGGTTTGATGTGCCGGCCATCGATTTTATGTCATGAAATACAGTGCTCAACTTGTATAAGGAGCTTTTGTATACATGATACAGCGAGAAACACTGTGTCGTACGTAAAAAAGGTAGGACTAGGCTACCATGTATATAAATATATATATATATATAAAAGTTATTGTGCATTAACACAATAATACAGTGCTCAACAAAGTTGGAGCATGTTAGTAGTTATGATCTACCTTCCCATGTCAAGAGCCTAAACACAATGTTTCCTGGATGACTCCATTCCTCAGTAGGCGTCATAAGGGAAGTGCTGTTAAGTTACCAAGGAGGTGACGTTTCTTGTGTACGCAGAAGGTGAAAAGT
>BMAT01000670.1:1092-14425 GCA_019649035.1 Elysia marginata
TCATCATAATCATCATCATCATCATCATCATCATTATCAATATCATCATCTTCTTTATAATTATCATTGCCATCATTAGGTATCGTAAAGACAATAGGCATTGACAGCCGTATAACTTTATCATCACATTATTTGCGGTTGAGACACGATTTTTGTTCAGGTCTGTCTTGCTAGCAAGTCTGTTCAAAGTTGCTCTGATCATTATTTGGGTTTGTTTTTTTTTACCTCGGCTTGTCTTCTTCAGAAATACCATTTATGTTAACATGTGCTATTCTAACTTTTCTGCAGGTAAACTAAAACTTAGTTCAATGTTTCTTTTATTATACAGAATTTGAAAAAAGTATAAACCTTAGAGTCTACAGTTTAAAGAAGCCAGAATATTGAAAGACCCATGCTACATAACTACTTTAAATTTCTATTCTAAGTCAGTCTGATTTTATGTCACGTTTATGGATCTCTGTCTAATACGAGTATTAACAGAAAAATTGGATGGCCCAAGTAAGTTCTTGAACCGGCGGAATGAAAATCAAATAAACGAACTGAACAAAATCTTGAAGAAGTTTATATTATTCATCAGCGCACTGAAGCCTTACCTTTAGATCTAATCTAGGCTTGGATTAAAAAAAACAACAACGTAGTAACATTAAATTTTTAAAAAAATGAAACCTTCTCAAAAGCAGCCACAATATCAATTTAACACCAGCTGTCAAGGTGTCAGAGGGATAGCTCATTTCAAAATGCCCGGAAATTCATTGAAGATACAAAAATTTACACTCATATTGCCTGCCCCTTTCTTGAGGGGGTGAGGAAGGGGGGAAATGTAAAGTTTCGAAAACCGCCAACGAAGCGGAAGAAATGGTTTGTTTACTGCTTGAAAAAAAATCAGCAGAGGGATAAATTAGCACAAGCAGATGCATATCAGTTGGAATGGAGTTCCCTGGGGTTCCTTTTCGCCACACTGGCTTTTAGCTGTTCTTGCGCAGACTGCTTAGCCCGTGCCTATTCAATCTGTTGAAACGTTATGTTCATTTAGGAAACAGGTTGTGCAAAGAATTTAACTGAAGGTCTTCAAATCATTAGAAATTTGCGTGTAATTATCGACAGAGCGTGAAAAGGATTTGTCAGAGATGTCTAAATCACCATCAAGTTGAAAGTTGTTCACGTCAAAGACGTCGTTACCATATTTAAATGTCTACCACTATCGTTCTGGAAAATGTTTAAGCCTCGTGGAAAGAGCTCTATCCGTTTTGTATATCAATAAAATGCAAGGGCCACCCAGTTTTGCTTTGGTGAAGCCCACCTCGAAGGTAACAAACATCCTCTTGCCTCATAGACTGTACATTCGACCCTTCAAGTTTATCGCTGTTTCACACTCAAACTGTAGTTAAAGTCAACTGGGAATAAGGTCAGAGCGCAAGTTATGGTTCCTGTTTGCAAGCTTTCTCTATAAAGTCAATTGCTTTCAGGCAAGTACGATAACTTTGTGCTCTTTTCTCATTCCCAATACCTACAACGCTAATCTCGTACTTATTGTGTTACTGACTGCCCTAAGAGTGTTTGGATAGGGTCATCGACTGTGTCACCATATTTACAATTATAGGTACTCGCTTTGTGGATTGTGCGAACTAGTCATTTACCATCCTCCGCACCAGTCCTATGTTATTATCCTATAATCGTTGCGGGTATATTCTCAAGGACGTTGGCACTTAGCTCCGGAATAGTTTCAATTTTCATCATGTTTGACAAAACATTCTAGCTTTACGTGACACGGTCTTCGTTTTTTATGCATGGCATCATTTGTCTGGTATGGTATGATTGTAATGCCTATTTTCAGTATTTTGCCAGCAACATTAAGTGAACGCGATCTTTGCTGTAATATTATCAAATGCCAATGTTTCTTATTTTACAATATGCAATACAGTTCAGTGCCCATATGCCCTCAGAGGTTCGATACTTAAGAGTAAAACAGTTCTACAAGGGCGTGTTGTAAGTAATCGAAGTTTTAAGCTGAATTTAGATTATAGTACTTCACCAATTTATCAACGCTATTGAAAAGAGTAAAAAATTTATATTCCTCTCTTGTGATTTGCAAAGTCTTGCTCGGGCTGTTTCGGAGAATAATGTGTCACGACGAAGCTCTCCTTTCTTACATTTAGTTTTAATGCGCCAGTTTAAAACTTGTTGAAGAAATAAATACAAAGCCAACTTCATGACAGTCAAAACCCGATTAATTACAAAATTTGCCTTATTTAAATTTGTTTCAGATTACCAATTTTCTTTTTTTTTTCATACTGCGTGCGGATTACTCCATTTTTGGATAGCTCAAAGTTAATTTTGCTCCCGTTCTAAAAACCCGATTTGGACTGACAATATATACGTTTCTAATCGATGCTGGCGACTGTAAGTTAGATGATTTAGTGAAGGTCAAACAACAGTAGTTTTAAACACGCTCTGTAATAACTGCAGGTTCCGTAGTCGAAGCGTTTGTAATATAGATATAATCTTGTCTTGAGCGGTTTCTTTTATCACCCTACACCTGTACCGTTGAGGAGATGTAGAGAGTCAACTGAAGTACGTCGTCCACTGCGGCTGATAGCGGTCAGAATGAAGCTACTTACAACTAGATTAGATTTATCACGTGCACATCGTGTCAAACAAAGAATGCTTTATCTCCAAGTTCTCTAGATTGACACTCGTATCATGCAATTTGTGATTTCAAGCTAAAATGTGATTCAATGAGTTTTTGAGCAGTGGGTAGGCTTAACAAGACTTAAACAGTATGTGAAGTATTCCCCATAATATGACCAATATGTCAACTATTTTCCGTGATAAATCAAAGGTTAAAAGACTTAGATTTTTTTTAAAACTGCGTGATAGCGAGTACGCAGCATAGCATTAAGGTTAAGCATCACGTTCAGTTTTATTATCTTGTTTTTATTTTTGTTGCTGTGTATTTCGAAACGCTTCAAAGCTGCTGAGTCAAATGAACAAATGAAAAAAGGCTATTTCGTTATGCTTAGGTGAGCATAAAAAGTCAAAAGCTATAACTGCCATTTTGTAACTGGTTAATTCAATGCTTTCAACAATGTCACGGCAGGAGCCGCATGAAAAGTGATACCCTAACCTACTTATTAAGTAAAAGTTTTTTTTAAACAACATACGTTCTGCATTCATTCTGAATACGCTTTCGGAACCTGTTCTTCCTGATTGTAAAGTTTCGTTACAGGTACCCTCTTGATGGGATAGAAACATTGATCAAGCTGACTTTAGATATGAAGTGGATTCGCGCGGTATAAATATACTTAAACAGATTTTGAAAACTTCACGAGTACCCTGAAGAGTGTATGAGTGGATCGGATTTTTTTCATTGTGGACAGTTTCTTTGGGAGGACATCTGGACTACTCTTACCTTACCACCAGCTCTGGAGCTTGAGATTAGAAAAAAAAAACGTGTTTAACATCGCCTGATTTTGGAGTTCTTACCATGCCTAAGTCAAGGCTATACCTCAATGATGCAGGTTAGTGGCTGAAATACTTAATTTCGTTAATTAAGATTGAATGGCTAGGAAAATAAGTTCTTTAAAATTAATTTGTTTATACTGTCATGAATTTGTGTGTTAAAAAGTTAATGGCAGGTGTTTATCTTTCATTGTAGTATGTTACACATACTTCTCAGCTTGACAGTAGATATGGAAAAAAAATCTTTCTTTATCATGCCATATCTGTGTACAGCGATATCACAGTTAGTTCGTGTGTGCTCGATCAAATTTGATAATGTTCAATAATGCAAGCTGACGATGGAAAGGCAAAATGGGCTTAAAAATATTAAATACACTTTATCAACACGGAGTAAAATTGTTTGCAACAATATACTGTGGCAGTATAAGCCAAACCAAACTTAGGGATGCCATAGCATAAAGAATTCATCTTGTTATGGATTCAGATAAACTGATTGGATGTTAATATAGAAAGCATACACCAATAAGATGATTTAAACGCTCTGCATATAAGTTATTGAAAGATGAAAGATTTTACAGGTATAAAGTTACCAGTGGAGAAAAGTTGGTTTTAAGTGGATTTGCCCGAATTGTCCGCATTTAGTATGATTTAAACCTCCGAGTTATACTAGCTTCGGCACCCACCGCCTTGCCGCTTAGAGAAACATAGCTTAGTATGCCATGTCGCTACTACGCTCTGACGGGAAAACAACTGAAAAAAATCGAAGCCTTTGGAGAACGCAAAGATAGAGAAAAAGTTTTCGATTAAAAAAAATTGGGAAACTAATAAAATTTTTTTCGCAATTTTGCTTTAAGCTTCTGTCAAAGGCTAATTATTCAAACGCCATAACTCGAAAATAATATTACTTCACACCAAATAGTTTTTGAAATAAATTATTGTTTGAAAAAAAACCAAGGTTTAAGACATTTCATTTTATTGTACGTTGCAAAAAAAATATGGATTATAGTCTTCCACCGCCGAAGGTAGTCTGAGGACTTAACATAATTTCCCCCAGCAGGCCAATACACAGCAAAGCAAATTCAACTCATATTTCAGAGCATTACAGCACGGATGCCTAATAGGCGCTCAAATGCTAACATTCTACAAATTTCAAGCACTGCCTATAGCCAGTACCCATTTTACTGAGGAAAGTGTCGATAAGTTGCTTTCCTTATGCAGTTACAACATGCGTCGTGGTTGGGAATCGAACCCGCGACCGCCGGATCACAAGTCCGACGCGCTAACCACTGAGCCACACCGCCGAGTTTTATTGAAGCGACGAAAGTTACGATCTCACAAAAGGATTTTTTTTTTTAAGTTTAAACATTATTTTAGTGATGCGTTAAGTTTTTAAGAGCTTCCTAAAAGCTTGTTTAAGGATCAGAAAAACCAATGATCATCGCTTGAGAATTTTTTTACTTTATCTCCTTCTGTCTTCTATTTGAGGTAACACAGGATAATAGTAAGGTGTCGTCTCAGAAGAGAACATTATAACCGGAGTTATGACATAATGCATCTTGAAGTTTGGGGATACTTGGGGATATCTAGGGATATCTAAGGTTAACTGAGAGACATTTTCAAAAAAAAAAAAGGACAAAAGTGTGTTAAAAAATTTCACATTATTTTCACAAGAATTTAAAGATCACAAACAAGTATGTTATCTCATCTCAAGTTACTAATTCAGTTGTTTGAGTACGCTAAACAGAGCTGATGAAAACACCGTTCATACTTCCAGTATCAATCAAGAAAGATTTCAGCAAATATTTTATATTTTCATTAAAAAAAAATGTTCATTTCCTCAACTTCAATATCATTGCAAGTAAACTCATTTTAGTAAATGAGGTTGTCACAAAACGTCGTGTATCTATCGGTTGTGATGGGGGACAACGTATTTCCAGAAATAACATAGACAATGAAAATACTGTCATAATGATGTGATATTATGACTCTATAAAATTGCATGATAAGACTTTGTTCTAAACTTTCAATGAATTGACGAAGAAATATAGAAACGATTACACTCAAAATCTGTCGGTTTCGATGCAACACAAAATTGTTTGTCTACCATCACAAGCGACAGAATCACAACCTTTTGTTACAGCCTCATAGCCACTAATTTTTTAATCGTTTTTTTTTTGTTTCATTTTTTTTTTGCTTGTTTGTTTTGCTCTCATTCATGTGCTTTCGACCTTTATGATGCCAAAGTTCCTCATCTTATAACAAAGGTAGATTTGTCTCTCTTTGTGTAAAAAGTAGTCTAAGATGAATAATATTGTTAATGATAAAGAGATTGTCCCTTTGAAAGAAATGACTCGGATGTAGCGTTAACATTTTTCAACAGTGCCTTTTTTCTGAGCCTACATGTAAGCGCTCCAGACGGCACGAAACAATCAAATTGTTCTAAAAAGACATTATACATTCAGTAAAAAAATATCGAGAATTAAAGGAATAAAAAAACTAATGAACTTCAAAAAGGTGTTTTTCTGTTCAAATTTTTTTTTACACCCGACTCATTTAATGTGATTAGCGTGTCTTTACTGATTGTAGATTTTAAGTTTGCTTAGACTATAACCCATATGTGCCGAAGAAATATTTGTTTTTTCTGCCATCTTGAACATTTGGTTGTATCAACAGGAAGTAAACAAAATGGGAAAGTATTCTTATGAACTTCATAGATAACAAGACAATTATAACACCTGTTGGTGTTGAGAAAAAAGTTTTGCTGCATCAAGTTTTCTTAAAAAAAACGAAAGAAAAGTCACTGTCCCTTGTCAGGGACACAAGGCTATGAGATAACGATACATTTCATGAAAATACCTTTGAAGATCTTTTTACTGCTTTCGATTCTGTATTTCTGAGTTCAAAGATCTGTTTGTCTCACTATTTGTGACTCTGGTTAGTCTCTCACTATCTCTCTCTCTTTCCCTGTATCTCTCTATATCTGTCTGTCTAAGCTTTCTTTGTCTGTCTCTGCCTGTCTTTGCCTGTCTCTATCTCCCTGTGTCTCTTTCTCTGTCTGTCTTGTCTGTCTATTGGGCCTCTATATATCCTTCTGTCTTTTATCCTGTTTGCCTCTCTCTGTGTCTCTTTCTCTCTTTGTCTCTCTCCACGCTTTCCTCTATCTGCCTCTGACTGGCTCTTTCGTTGTGTCTCTTACTCTCTACCAGTCTCTCTGAGTCTGTCTGTCTGTCTGTCTCTCTCTCTCTCTGATTGTCTCCCTCTAACTATCTCACTCAGTTTGTTTGTCTGTCCCTCTGGCTTTGCCTCTCTCTCTATTTGTCTCTCTGTCTCTATTGGTCTGCCCGACTCTCTTTAACTGCCTCTCTGTCTCTCTCTGTGTATTTTTCTGTCTCTTATTTTCACTCTTTGTATCTGTCTTTCTAACACTCTCTTACTTATTCTCTATTTCTTCCTCTTTCTCTAGTATTCTCTCTCTGTGTGTCGCTGTCTTTCTTTGACGGTGTATCTGTCTTTTCTCTCTGCCTGTCTGTCTTTCTCTCTTTGTCTTTATGTGTTCCCCTCCCTCTCTAACTTGAACGTGTACTCTCTAAACAAGACCTCATTTAATCTACCTGCCACTGCATTTGTTTGTCCCCTCTTTCTCTCTTTTTGAGTGCCTACTCTCTAAACAAGACCTTGATTTATCTATCTCCCACTTCATTTGTGTGTCCTCTCTCTCTCTCTCTCTCTCTCTCTCTCTCTCTCTCTCTCTTTCTTTATTTATCTTTATCTCTGTCTCTATCTCTGTCAATGTATTTGATGTCCTTCTGCCTTTTTATCTTTCCTGCATGTCTCTGTCTCTTTATGTCTGTCTCTCTGTCTTTGTCTCTCTCTCTTTCTGGCTGTCAACTATCGAAACAAGACCTTGATTTATCTACCTGCCATTCCATTTGTGTGTCCTCTCTTTCTCTCTCTCGTTCTCTTTCTCTCTCTATCTTTATCTCCATTTGTCTCTGTGTCTCTCTCGTTCGATTTATATGTCTTTCCAATTGCTTCTCTGCCTTTCGTGCTCTTTTGCTTGGCCTCTGTCTCTGTCTGTCTTTCTATTTTTATCTCTATCTCTCTATTTCTTTTTCTCTGTCTCTTTGACAGTCTGTCTGTCTGTCTCTCTCTCTCTCTCTCTTTCTTTGAGTGTCTGCTCTCTAAGTAAGACCTCAATTTATTTAAGTGCCCCTTCATTTATATGTCCTCTCTGTTCTTTCTTAATCATTCTCTCTTTCTCTTTTTCTCTCCTTGTCTCTCTCTCTGTCGATTCTTTCTCTCTGCCTCTCTCTCTCTTTCTCAGTCTGTATTTGTGTCTCTCTGCCTGTGTCTATCTTTGTGGCTGTCTATCTTTCTCTCTTTGTGTCTCTATCTGTCTCTCTTGGAATATCTACTCTCTAAACCAGACCTCATTTAATCTACCTGCTACTACATCTATGAGTCCTCTCTCTATCTTTCTCTCTCTCTCCTTGTCTCTCTCTTTGCCTCTGTCTTTGTCTCTCCCTGAGTGTCAACTCTCCATCCAAACAAGACCACAATTTATTTACTCACCACTTTACTTTTATGTCCTTTCTCTCTCTCTCTCTCTCTCTCTCTCTCTCTCTCTCTCTCTCTCTTTCTCTCTATCTCCTTCTCTCTTTGTCGATGTATATGCCTTTCTCTCTGTGTGTCTGTGGGTCTCTGCCTTTGTCTCCGTCTATCTTTCTTTCTCTGTCTTTGTCTTTCTCTGAGTTTCAACTCTCTAAACAATACCACAGGTTTTACACCTTCAAGTGAAACTCTTGCTTAAATTCGAATCTGTGCCGCAGTCCAATTTTATGTTTCTTTATTTTTTTTGTCATACTTAAAGTCAACTCTTGCTTAAAATCAACACATTTTTTTTTGGTTCCGAGGTGCTGACTTCATAAGGATTCCATTGTACCTGCCTCTCCACTTGTATGTACTCTCTCTGTTTCTCTGTCTTTGTCTCTGTCTCCCTCTCTCTGTCTGTCGGTGTATATTCGTGCCTGTGTCTTTGTCTTTGTCTCTGTGTATCCTTCTTTCTCTCTTTGTGTCTCTGTCTGTCTCTCTGTGAGAGTCTACTCTCTAAACAAGACCTCATTTTTCAATCTGTCTGCAACTACATTCATACATCCTCTCCCTCTTTATCTCTCTTTGTCTGTGTCTGTATATCTCTCTCTGTCGATGTATATGTCTTCCTCTATGCCTCTCTTTCTTTTTCTCTCTTTATCTGTGTCTGTTTGTATCTCTGCCTGTCTCCCTCTCTTTGCCTCTCTTCCCCTCTCTCTCACTCTCGATCTTTCTTTATCTCTACCAATCTATCTCTCTTTTTTAACTTTCTATTTCTCTCTCTTTTCCTCTGTGTGAACCTAGGTCTCGCTATAAATTTCCTCTTTCCCTTGCATTTTTGGTTACCAAATTATCATCGTTTTACAAAAATTATATTTATGGATTTCAGATCTTTGTGAGACAAAAGAGTAGCGTTCTACTTTCAATTAAAATACGATATTATACAAAGAAACATTTTTCATAAAATGTACGACTTCATCGGACAAGGCCTTAACATTAATCTTTCCATATTCTGGGCTTTTTTCATACTTTGCTGTTTGGTAAAAAGAACTTAATAATTTTATTGAGCGGCTTTTTGTACCACAAAAGATCAGGATTTTATAAAGAAGGCTGATAAAAAAAACCTTCATGCAAACTCCCATTTGAAGAAAGAATATACACAGGAAACTTTCACGTGACTCTCACTGACTGTGAAGATTGACAAAAGCCATTGACAATTCGGATTATCCAAGTAGATTCCATCTTTAACGAAGTTAATCCATTACAGAGATACTCTGTATGTATTGAAAATATTCAGACATGAGCGACTTAACTTGCCCCGTTACGAGTTTATCGAGAAAGTCTTATGCAATAAGCTTAGTTTAAAAAAAAACTCCAGTTGCCAAGTCTCAAGTAACGTTATATGAATGCGAAAAGATCTAATTTAGTTACACAAAATTGTTCACAAACTTCAGAATTTTTTTTTTTGCCAAACAAGCACAACCACTTCTTTAACTCTGCTATTAGCTTCACCCTTGTGATAAATAGTAGTCTTAAATGATAACAGAAAAGCTGTTGGGTTTTCAATGACGTAAATGCAAAACTAACCATGGAGCACTAAAAAAAGAGGCTTGGCAACACCGACTTTTTTTAATATCAACACTTATCTCTGTTCTCTAACTCTAGTTTCCTGTGTCAACTTGATTTAAAAATAGTTTTTTTTTTTAATTTAACCAAGATAAGCATACCCCGCTTTCCTGAAGCCTTCAATTTTTTCACACAATACGGACACAACGCGGTCTATTCGGCATTCGCTGAACGGTAAAGAGATTATATTTTTATGGTGTCGTGGTCTCTTGGTAGACACCCGGTTTTTGTATCATGAGATTGAAGGTTTGAGCTCAGACTCAGCGTTTCAACAGTTAGTCAGTGGAAAAGGCTGTTCACGCAAGTTTCCTAGCCCCCTCCACAGCGTTAAATTGGTACCCAACAAAAGACAGTGAAATATTTTGTCTCTGTGCTATAGAGTGGTGCTGCTGTTGGATCAAAAGGTTTATAGTTGATAATAACCTGTTTGGAAACCCTTGGAAATGTAAATCAGCCGTTTTATTGTGTCAAGGGCATCTGTGAGAAAAACACCCTTAATTTTCATATATGTACTTTTAGCAACTTAAATCCAACTGTTCTGGCCATCGATCAATTTAATGGATAGACACTTAAAGTCATCAAAAATAATTTTTAAGTTTTTGCCCCATTAACCGCCAGTTTCATAACACAAGGGAAAAAACTACCCCAGGATACACTCGAGAGGCTTCTTAGCTTTCTGTTTGACATAGATATTACCCGAAGGAAAAACCTAAAAAAATGTGTTATGTAATTTAAAGTTAATTGATAATCTTTGAAATATTTAATTAATTTTCGTCAGCGGAGACACTTTGTTGTGTCACATCTAATAAGGAAAACAAATCTCTTAAAAATCTCGGCGATAAAGATCTTAATTAAAACCGTTGAAAGGGCTGAACTGGTGAAAAGGCGTTAGTGTTTTGTTTAAAGTGCGGTTTTTTGTCTTGTATATTTGGCAGTCTAAAAATAAAGAGAAACAAAAGCAGGAAGATTTAAAGAGAAAGAAAGATAAAGAGGGAGAGAGAGAGAAAGGGGGAGAGATGAAGAGAGAGAGAGAGAGAGAGAGAGAGAAAGAGAAAGAAAGAGGGAGGCAGAAATGGAGAGACAATATGAAACTAGTTCTAGAAAAATTTCAGTGGGCGAAGGAAAACGTAGAGAAAGAGAAGTGCACCGGAGAGAGAGAGAGAGAGAGAGAGAGAGAGAGAGAGAGAGTTAGAGAGAGAGAGTTAGAGAGAGAGAGGCTGAGAAGAAGGGGTGGGGGGAGGAGACAGAGCTATCGGAAATCAGAGGAAGACGCGGTTACGTGACGTTTACCGCAGCACTGTCACCCAACAAACAAGCATAAAATCGTCTTTAAGAAGCCTGCTATCAGTTATCCATATGACTGAGCTGAATAGTAAATAAAAATGAAACAAAAATGTAACCAAACACCGTGACACTGCCATCATATTCGTTGCGGTTATTAAATTATGCCAAACTTATTTTTTTCCTTTAATTTTGACTAGTAGTCCTACTTCATAACGTAAGAATAGAATAAAACCAGCTTATTAATAAGCAATTGAACTTTTTTATGTTCTAGAATAAAAGCTCGGCGTTTCGTCAACAAGCTCTCTAAGTATCGATTGAAAATTTTCCCAAAAAGCTTCACTTTTTCAGGCGCGTGTATCAGTAGTTTTTGCGCCTGAATTGCGATATGGCAGTCGAGGGTTCGATTTCAAACATGGTTCTTGCTTATGATTGTCTTAAGAAAGCATTATGTTTATCCACACTTTCCTCAGTCAATCTTTTTGTAAAATGGCATTGCTTGAATTTTGTGAAACGCTAGTATTTGAGTCTAAAAGGCAGCCGTGCTGTCATGCTAAGAAATTATGAGTTGACTTTGTTCTTGTGTGATTCGGTCTGCAGTCCTTGATGTGAGGTCTTGAGACCGCCTCTGCTGGTGTAATATTATAACCATCTTCATAAAAAAACAGCTGCTCCTATTTGACTTGCTTGACTTAGAACAGCTTACTAGCAGGAATGCAGGGCACCGGCTCTGTGGCCTAGCGGTAAGACATTCGCTCAGAGATTGGGAGGTTCGTGGTTCGATTCCCGGCTGAGTCAAACCAAGGACTTTAAACTTGGTATAAGCAGCTGATCCACCTAGTGTCTGGCATTATTGATTTAGTGCTAAGTCTGGTCGGCCCGATTTATTGATTTGCGCACTGGACTTAACAGGCCACAAGAAAACATAGTGACAGCGGATGTTTTGTCCAAATAAAGGAATCACTCTTTGTCCATTTTAGAAAACCTGCCATACCTACTCATTCAACGGAGAACTATTGATATTCATTGAAACGTGATCTAGTCGCCATGAGTACAGCTACCAAAAAAGAAAATTCATATCTAGATGCGGTGAAATGTGTCAACATAGCTTTAAACGGCAACAAAAAAAATGTAAAATAGATATTTAAAAGGGAAAATGCACAGAAGATACCTACATTATTTTGGGAAGAAAAAAGTCTACAAAAATGATGATCAAAGGGATACAATAAAAGAAAAACGAGAAGAGAACAAGGAACAGAAAAAAACAACATATTATAGAGCAGATAACGTCATTCCAACGTCGCGAAAGCTTTCTTGGCATTGAAGCTTTACATGCCTATAATCTGACGCAAGCATCAACAGAAATATCATAAAACTAAGTTCTGTTTGAATAGCAATGTAAAGCCATGTATAAATAGCCGTAATTTTTTTTTCAAGGGAGAGTTAAAAAAGAAGACCAAACTATGCATCTTGCCTGCTTGCTCAAGGCAGATGACTCCGAGATATCATCATGGACCTCCATACGTCTCTGTCTTCCATAAGGCTGATTAGGTCACGGGGGCTAGTCGTTTCTGTGTTTCTCATCAAAGTGTCCACATAATTATGACCGGCTCTGTGGCCTAGCGGTAAAGACACTCGCTCTGAGATCGGTAGGTACGGGTTGGATCCCGGGCCGAGTCAAACCAAAGACTTTAAAATTGGTATTAGTAGCTAATCCGCCTGGTTTCTGGCATTATGGATTTAGTGCTAAGTCTGGTCGGCCCGGTGTCAGGATAATGTGACTGGGTGTGGTGTATGCAGCGCTCCGTACATCACAGTGTGGCAGCACGCTTTCAATTGTCCCAAGCGCCGTCTCTGATATAACCTTGTAGTTGAAAAGAGACGTTTAAATTCAAAACAAACAAACAAACCACATAATTATGTTGCCTTTGGTCTTCCTCGTCTCCGTGTTCCGTGCGTAGGCTCCCATAATTATAACTTCTGGTTGCTCAGATCAGGCTTTCGGTATCAGTGACCTGCTAGACAAAGTCTTCGCTTGGCAATTTTCATGTCTACTCTTGAAAGTTTCCCGTACAGCCTAATGTTTGTAGTGTGAGAGCTCCAGTGGATGTTCAGGGTTTTCTGCAACATTCGGGTGTATGTGCCACTCAGTGACCTCTCCATTATGTCAGTCAAAACCCAGCTGTCACAGCCATAGAAGAGGATTGGTTCCACTGTGGCGACGAAGAATCTCTTCTTTTTTAGTCTGGATTCATGGTGGATTACAAGACTTTTGTCACGTCATTGAGGGCTTTCTGGGGAGATATTTTCTCATGTTGATGTCCTTTGTTGAGTCATCAACCCAGGAACCAAGATACTCGAAATCATCTTTCTGCTC
>BMAT01000670.1:31012-43420 GCA_019649035.1 Elysia marginata
AAATGAACTTAAAGGTAAAAAGTATACCCCTTTTTTACACATTTTATTTCTTAATACTAAAATGGGCGATCGAATGGAGACGCTTCGTCTTAGAAGCATCAATTGTTAATTTTTGGGTCATAATTTCTCTAAGTGCTGGTGTCAAACATGAAATTTCCCTTTATTCCTGTTGATAAAATGGAATTCAAACTTTTTTTTATTATCGGAAAAACGGTAGAGTAAGAATGAGAGAAAAATGAGAAAGATGAGAGAAAAGGTGAGGGGGGGGAGAGAAAGAGATTTAAGAAACAATTACCTTAGATGGCTTATATACAGGTCAAAAACACTGTTTAAAAGAAAATATATACAGATTTAAGGGTTTTGGGGTATAAACGAAAAAAAGCACATAAAATAGATTAGAATTCATACACAGAGTTTTTTGAAATAACAAATATAAAGAGTCGAACTTAATTAAGTGATAAAGTAGAGATGCAGATGCATCCATAACGATTGGCAGTCGAATGATGAACAATAAAATGAGGGTTATGAAAAGTTTGATAGGTAATAGTCAATTTTTACAAAGTCAACTGAAAGGAACAAACAACCCTCTCTAGATTAAAGACTGTCCAAAAACAGATTAGCAAGGGATATGTTCGTAACTTTTACAAAGGGCATCAGAAATGTGCAGCGGCTGCGAAAATGCCGCACAGACAACTGAACGCATTTTGGTACGACGCTCTGTAGAAAAAAAAAAAAAGAAAAAAAGAAGAAAATTAATTTTAAAGTCCTGAACAGAGCTTAGGTTTGAAAATTTTGGACCACTTTAAGAAACGCAAAAACATAATTTCCTGGAACTGACGGGCATATATCCTTTGAAACTAAACATTTGGAGAACGCACAAAGAAAAAAAAACAACGCAAAAACGATTTCCTATTTTGATACCTTAATAATGAGATGCACGTTAATTGTGTTTCAGGTTTTTTCAAAAGCGCTCGACGGCTTCTGACGAACCCTGTGTACACACTGGTAGTCTTGGCAACAAGCTTCGCCTTGACTGGAATCTCAGGGTACATGGCTTTTGCAGCCAAATACTTGGAAACGCAGTTCACTGTACCAGTTTTCAAGGCAAATATGACGTTGGGTAAGAAGATGTACCGTTATGTATTTCCGACCAAGCATTAAACTTTCTTTCACAATCTGAAAGACAAATTTTGAGCTATTCGATTTTAATATCGAAAGAAGCAGTTATTTGGGTGGTATACCACCTGTAACTGCTTGCCAATATTCTATGGTGTTTGAAATGAAAAGGGAGGGCTTCGTCAAAATTGCCTAATTTGTTATAGGGTATTTTCAAAAAGCTAAAAAAATATCAAAAGTGTGTGGTTTTTTCTTATTTATTTGTGTACAGTTGTTTCATAGTATTTGGCATTCCACCTAAAATACGACCAAAGGAATTTTGATATCTCTAAAAAAACGCAAATATAAAATAATGAGAATTCATATAAACGCTCAACATTAATTTTTGTAATGAAATCAGAAAAGGATAGGATACGTTATGTTACAAAACCTTTTTAAAGGAGCTCGATAAATACGAGTTTAATAACCACCATAAAAATATAACCCATTTAATATGACCATTCCAAGCCATTTCATTGGATAAAGTTTTCTTTTAACTAAGATGGCGCTATTTTAAATTTTCAATCGTCAAAATAGTATAAGTTAGAAATTTATTAGCTAAACGAATCAGTCATTACAAACTAAAGTCACCAGTGTGTCAGTTTTAACTCATTTATTTAATAAACAACAAATAAATGAAAACAAGTATGCCTATCTCGGCCAAGTACATCTTCCACACAAACTCTTCCAAATATGTCCATTCTACCCTCTTTACATCCACATAAAATTCATCTGCACTATGGCAAAGACAATGAGACGTATAACACATCTATTATGTGTCTACGTCATCACTTTATGTGCACTGACACACGGGTGACAATAAATATCATACGTTTCTTAGCAAATTAACAATAAAGCTCGAGAGAATTTTATGACTCGATATACAATGACTAGTGATAGGGAATGAACAACTTTATTTTAAAAAACACTCTATACACCTAATTGAAAAGCTAAGTTTTTTCCAATGTAACTTTGTATGAATCTTTATTGCCTATTCCCGAATTGGACCATTAAGCTATATACTTAATGATATCGGTATAATTGAATAATAAAAAGTGCTTATTTGTGTTTTCCCAGCCCTTCAATTCAAAATTTTCGGAAATAGACATAACGCATTTTGTTTTGGATGTAATGGTCTACTGCCGTCTTCATACCAAGCACAAGATCACCCCAGTATTTTGCTCTTTCTGACTCCTATACCAAACCACAGTTTTTGCAGTATGTTTTAAGATGCCAAATACAGACAGTCAAATCTCATCACACAATCATAGTGCAGTCTCGCATATTCTTTGCGTGCCGTAAGGAAAACGTCAGAAGGTAGGCACGGCGCGGGCATTGAGAGTCCTACCAACTAATTAAGGTCCTACGTAATAGCTAGCCTGACCCACAACGTGTTGCGAAACTTCTCCAATATCTCTGATCTTTCGGCTCGGGATTTGAACATGCCAATCTACAAAGCTGCTTTAAATTTTTTTGTTGAGCTGATATCAAAACTTCCAAAAATTAATGTAATGTCTTTTTTAACATGAGGAAAAGATAACTGTTTATTATAAAGTTTTTTTCCTGTATTTGTTTGTGCGCGTGTGGTCAGGATCTCTGAACGTTGCGGCTGCTGCACTGGGTACCGTCATAGGTGGGCTACTCACCAGCAAATTCAAGCTGTCACCCAGGGCGTGCCTCAAGTTCAACCTGAGCAGTACAACGGTGTCTTCTCTGGTGATGGCTCTCAGCTTCATCTTGGGCTGTGACCAGCCCTACATCCACACAGTTAGCGACAACTTGGTGTAAGCAAACACGCTTTGTATGTATTGCAACTACTCTAAATAAATACGAACAGATGTTACAAATTTTACGTTGCATTGCATTGAAATTTTAATTAATGCATTTTCCCAGCCTCCAATGTTAAATCAATTTTCTAAAAGTTTCAACATTTTCGGAAATATGTTGAGGAGCGTAATAATTGTCATATTTACTTAAATTTTATGTCTTGTCATGGCTTCGAAGTTTCGGGCAGCTCTGCCGTCATCAGATGGCTAACTCATCTGTGTTGGCTGGCTGGTCTGTGTATTATTATATGTCTTTCTATATATTTATCTGTTTATGTATGTATGTATGTATGTATCTATCTATCTGTCTATCTATCTATCTATCTGTCTATCTATCTATCTATCTATCTATCTATCTATCTATCTATCTATCTATCTATCTATCTATCTACTTATCTATCTATTTACCTATCTATCTATCTATCTATCTACTTATCTATCTTTCTATCTTTCCTCAGAGCAAACGGCGGAGGGTTATCAATGCCAGTATGTGCCACGGACTGCAACTGTGATACACAAAACTTCTTCCCTGTATGTGGCGCCGACAACCGGAACTACTTTTCTCCATGTCACGCCGGGTGCACGATTGTCCAAGATTCAAACGTAAGCAATGGGAACAAAGCACTTGTGGATCTTTTTTACATTTCAGAATAAAGTACACATTATAGAAATATGAAGTTTTAGATATCCTCTCTCAACTTGATGTCCACCCTAGTCTGAATGAATAGCTTCTCGAAAATTCACATTTCAAAGGTTTATCATTTAAAACTTCTGCACTTTCGCTTTTTCTTACTATTCATTAATATAACAGAAAAATATAACAAACATCCATTTTGCTTTAAAAAAGCATCAAAGTTTTAAACAAATATATCTTTTTTAAGTATCTATGGTTACAATTTTTAACGTCTTGAAAACTGATATATACCAACATGCTGAATAGACAGGGCAAAATCAGTTTAGCTCAGTGTAGTGAAACTAACTTTTTTTTTTTAACGGGTCGAGTTTGAGACACGCCAGAAGACTAATGTGTGATGCGGGAGACCAAAAAACTTCAATTTTTTTTTAGAGTTTAAATAAATCTTCATTTTTGTTGCCTTCCCTCATCATTTAGTTTCATCACACGCATTTTCACATCATATAGTCACCTCCAATCCTGTTTACAACCCTTTCATATGCTCTTTTATCACTAGGTTTTTGTAAACTGTTCCTGCGTCTTTAGCAGTACAGATGGACTTGGTTCAGTGCAGCTCACACCCTCCTCCAACCAAACAGCAACAGCTGGTCTTTGTGTTCCCGACTGTAACAACTTCTACCCTTACGTTGCCTGCATGTTTCTCATGGCGTTCTTTGCCACCCTTACCATCATGCCAAACTTTGTGATTTATGTGAGGTAACTACTATTGTACACAATATCCAAGAACTTTAAATAATGCTCGGATAAAAAAATGAAGAAGGTTATTATATAGTGCGTAACCCACTAATCCACTAATGTTGTAAGGGCTTTACGTGGATTCGAAGCGGGCGATTGCCAAGAAAAATAACATCCAAACTCTCCGAGGAGCAGCACTTAAAGCGCATCACTTAAGCACACCGACGAGATATTTCATTGCTCATAGTCAATTACAGCGATCAAATGTGCGTTTTTAGCCTTTCTCAAGGACTGAAAATCGACCTTCAAAACCAGGGACTCGAACCCCGGACATCTTGGTCCGAAAGCCGAGTGTTTACCACTAGAACCACGACGCTATGTTACATTGATTAACCGATAAATTTTAACTTATCGAGAGTATATGGATTGATTAGAATGCATAATAATCTTGGCAAAAAGTGCTGAATGCTTCTGTTCACACTAACGTCTAGGCTACAATTAATATGATTTAAGTTGAAAGCAAACTAAAAAAAAAAACAATGTTTTATTTTCCGGTGCAAACAGCGCATAGGTCTGAAAGCAAATATGAAAAAGAATGAAATGCTGTTGATCGTCAATTTTCATGCACTTTAAGAGTGAGTAAAAAAAATGTGGAAAACTGTACAATAGTAATAATAATATTAATAATAATAATAATGATGGTGATGATGATGATGATGACGGTGATGATGATGATGATAATGATGAGATGATAAAAAATAACAACAAGAAGAAGAAGAATGATCATGATAATGATAATAATAAATAATAATAATAATAATAATAATAATAATAAAAATAATAATTATAACAATAATAATAACAATAATAATAATAATAATAATAATAAAAATAATAATAATAAAAGTGAGAATGATGGTAATTAATTAGACTTACAATGCGCCAAAGCTAGCTGTGAGCAGGCTCTGGGCGTTATACAATAAAATAAAAAAAAACATAACATGTTAGCACATCAATGATGGCATAATACGAACACAACAATCTTAGCAAATTCACTTAATTTGTGAACCCCTCAAGGAAATTGAATTCTTTAATATGAATGGGGTCAGAAATCCACTGGTCGGCACGGAAAAAAGGAAGATCTTTCTCCAATTTTACGAGAGACTCTAGGTTTTATCAGAAGACTCGTGTCTGCATTAATTTTGATCTCAGACATCTCTTATGGGTGTGTATCTTCTAAGGCGTATACTTTTAAAAGTTTTTGAATATAAACAGTCCTTTTAGATTAAAAAATTTTAAATACCAAAGTACAGATTTATGGAGGATTCTGAGAGCCTGTGCAATCAGCTCAAAAGAGGTGACGCTAAAGAGCGCTTTTTTTTTTCAAAATCAGTCTTCCGGTGTTGTTTTGGGCTTTTTGTAGACTATTTATAAGATCTTTTGAAATGTTAATAAAAAAAAATATATATTTCCAGTACTCCATTTTAGAACCAATGCGTTTACTAGTAAGGAAGTACCATCTCCATTCGGAAGTTTGCGAATCTCACTTATTTTTCTCATTTCCAAATACATGTAAAAAGTTTTGATGGCGTGATTTATATGCTTTTTTTCATTGTCAGGTCGGAATCCAAATTATGCTGAGATTCTTGACAGATTCAGAAAAAAGCAATTTAATGTCCACATGCAACAATATTTGAACGTTAATGTTCTTTGTCTGGGTAGTTCGACCACTCAAAAGCGCCTCAGTCTTCTTTTCATTAATTTTAAACCTGTTAACATTCATGCATTGTTTTACATTCCCAATACATTTTTCCAATACGACAATTATATTATTATATGTACACATACGAATCACCTGCATAACATTAGTAGCTTGGGTTATATTTCGAAATAATTTGAGCATATACTAAATGCCTACATAGTGAAAAGGACGTGGCTAAGGACTGAGCCTTGAAGAACCCAATAAGTTCAAGGCTTATGAGATGATTTGGCACTCTTAACCACAACACAATGCTTTTGATTGGACAAATTATGTTATTAAAACCATTTAAGTGTTGTGCCCTTTATATCAAAACACAGACTCAAGTCTAAGTTATAGTTGTGGAAGGGGATAAAACAATTGTTGTAAGTTTTATATTTGAATTTATTGTTTATATGAGTGCCAAACGAGGTCACGGGATTTAACAGACGTATAGCCATAATTGCTAAAGTGAAGTTGGAAATCTTCACCGGTTGAGATTTTTTCCAGTTTGTGTATTTTGTTTATGGGTTATAGGTTAGCTCTTGTTGCATTATTTGTGCAATGATCAAACAATTATTATAAACCAATTCTGTATTTGGTCAAGTGACGCTTGTAAATCCGCCTCAAGATTGATGAAGGCATTTTGTAAAAGTTGAGGGTATGTTTATACATTTCAAAAAGGTTTTTTTTTTGTCTTCTCATCATCATCATTAAATTTTGCCTGTTTAAAAAATGTTTTTCCTTTGTTAAAACAACTTTTTCGGCAACAAAATATTGTTTGCTATATTCATATCTCAAGCTTTTTTTTTTCATTGCTGGAATAATTTTTCTTTGTTTCGACATATGGGAGAAAGTATTACCAAAAGAACATATTAAAAATGTATATTGATCTCTTAAGCTCTTATAATACTATATGGCTATGGAGAACATGCAGACGCAAATTTTAAAATGCTAGGTAGGGAATGGCGATAAGAAAAAAAGTTTTTGGCACCTCCACCAATTTCTTTTCATTGTACATTTTCATTGTTTAATGTATCTTTCCTTAGGTCCGTATCAGAGGCAGACAAACCTTTAGCCATTGGATTCATGGCATTCGCAGCAACAGTGTTGGGTAAGTCTTAAACCCATTTCACATTACCTTTTTTTTGTCCCTATATATATATATGACCTACACCCATCCACATGGGAAGCACCAGGTGAAGGCAAAAAAACGGATTATTGGACGGGAGCCGGTCCTGACTCTTCTGTTCGAGATAAGCGTCATTCAAAGCTAGGCTTCAGCTATTCTCTCTAAACCCAATTAAAAGCGTCAAAGGAAAAACAGTGCAGAGGTTCCGCCATTAAAATCAATACAATGATGTTATGCATGAATTGATCTTTTTTCCATTAATTGAAACATGAAGTTAAATAATTTGTCCACTCTATTCTATAGAAACTAAAATAGAAACTCACACATTGATTCTCTTAATATCTACTTTCTAAGGTGCCAAAAAATGAGGCCAAAAAAAATTGTGACATGCCCTGTTTTTTCCATTGCGCCTTTAGTTGTTGTACTGCATTCTGCTAAAGTGCGTATCAACTAGTCACATTTGTTAATATTGTATCAATTTTTGTAAAATTGTTTTGTTTTTAAATGCTAAAGTTCCAGAACTCATCATTGTTAAGTAACGGCTGATAGCGGCTTCTCATGATAAACTGAAATAAAGTGGTTACGTTAAGACCTGGTTTGAAGCAGGCAGTTTAGAGCTTTTTTCTTATCGGTTTATCCAACAAAATGGTCTTATATTATCGCTTAAAATGCCCATATATGGAAGAAGACACAAACAGTCGAATCTAATGCGGTTTAAGATTTTTTCAAAAAAATTTTCCACGATGATGGGCGGACATTTTAAAGCGGTTCACTTTGCGGAGAACATTGCCGGGATAACTTGTATCTATATTCAGCGATAGAAAGTGCAGATGCTGGGTACTTTTAACATGCAATTGACAAAGATCAACACAAATTTCTTTTTTTTTCAATAAAGATTTCGTCAAAATGATTAAGTATGGAGCTGCTTTATTCACAAATTTCGCCATTTGAGGTGAACATTAGAGTCTGCTTCAGATAAACTCTGTTCAGCCAAAACTTTCATCTATATCTAATATGAACTAGATTTTGTTCCTTTCCTTTTTATGTTCATAACTTTTCTGTTTAATATCAGCTTTTAATAAAATAAACATTTTAATCTTCTGCTTCAGATAAACTCTGTTCAGCCAAAACTTTCATCTAATATCATCAATACTAGATTTTATTCATTTCCCTTTTTTTTCTTCGTAATGTCTCTGTTTCATATAAGCTTTGAGCATAAAAAACTCTACTTTATCGCCCAGGGGGTCTATCCTAACAGGACTCTACTGTAATCAATTTTCCTTGAATTTTCTGTTTTCTAACACTTCCTGCAGGATGGTTACCCGGACCTATGATTTTCGGCTTCCTGGTTGACTCTTGCTGTGAAATCTGGAACAGCGCAGGCGCCTGCTCGCTCTACAACCTGCCCAAGTTCCGGTTCCGCTATCACTTTCTCATATTGGCACTCCGCCTGGTTAGCATGACCCTGTTTGTCGCTGTGTTTCTTATCGTCACCTGCTCGAGGACGTTCGAGTTTCAGTCGCATACGGATGAGGAGAGAGACGAGGACGAATCAGCTGCCACCGAGAGGAAAGAAGATAACGGAACAATCAGTCAGAGTAAACCTGACGAACAGAAGAAGGACATCGAGGCATAACGCTATTCTTAAACTGCGGCGAAGAGAACAGCACCATCTTGGAAACGGTTTATTGATTAAAAAAAAACCTATACAAATTCACTCATGATTCTTTTTTTTCTTCAAAACTTCAAGATTGTTCCCTAACTATTGTGTCACATTGGTTTATGAACATTTTGGGTTTTGTTTTGCAAACGTTATAATATGATACTGTTATGAACATTTTGGGCTTTGTTTTACAAACATTATAATAATTATGATACTGTAGGCTTGCTTTTCTTGAGCAGATTTTGATGTAACTGTTCACGGATAAGGTCTACATTCACAACGCGAGTACAATCAATTTAAACAATTTGTTTAATTACGATAAAACTTTAAAAGAATGCTTAAACTCATCTTCCTTTCTCTCCGCAACCTATCTTATCCTCTGGCTCTTACTTGGTGTTCATGAAGAGGAATGCCAGGCAGTCGATGCCATTCTAGTGTATTTGGATAACAAAAGGGGTGCACGACTGGCGTTGATAACATGCCAAAGCTTTTAAGGTTTTAAAAATGTTCAACAAGATTAAACAAAATCGAAAACGTGCAAATTCACTGGGTGGCCATCTTCCACTATAATACATGTTCCCTAACTTATTAGCGACAGCTACTCTAGGTAATTTTCATGCAGCGCCGTGTAGTGGCAAGCCTTTATACATTCATTTGTACGTATAAACAAGAGTGTGAAAGAACATACTTTTCGCCTATCTGTTGAAAACTTTTACTTTTTACTTTTGAAATGTTACTTTTTAATAACAAAATGAAAGTTGAAATAAGGATTAAGTTTCTTTATTATGCTATCCGAAAGAATTATTATATTTAAAAAACCATGAACTTTTTCAAAAGTCTCATAAATTTATAACGTACTCTAGTTTATAAACTTTTTGCAACTTAAAGAGAGAAACATCTAAACGGTTTTAAACATATAAAATCAGGTACGGACGAAACTTCAGACATACTAGATTTTTCCATTCAGCATATTAAGACAACAAGCTTAAAAAATGTGATGATCAACTATGTTAGTAAACAAGAGCTAAATTAGAGACTCCGTGATCAACAATCGTTAAAGAACGTTAAAACTTCTTTTGTCTTTAATTCTCAAAGCCATCTTCCATAAACAGCATTTGATAATACGCATGCTTTAAGTAAGAAAGCCACTAAAAAATAATATATTGCAGTTACATGTATACCATTTTGACTCTTGGCTACTAGTTTTTTTTTGTTATTTCCTTGTTCAGAGTAAATAATGTTGATGCATGTTAAAATATTATCATAATACGTTTATAATATCTTTGTACTTATTTTACTTATCCTTCTTTCTGGTTTTGGTATGTTTATGCAATTTTCATTGCGCTTTATTGAGTTTTCGTTATACTGCCACAAGGTAAACAGCTGAAAACTTTTATTTTTCGCTCCTGTGATAATTATAACAGAGAATAAAACAACTAGAATGCAAAGATTCTTAAGGACAGCTAGGCCCGCTAATACAATACATGTAGTACCAGTATCATATATTAAAAGAGCTCAGTCTATAATTGCATGGGTGGGAAAATTTGAATATCCTTCACTACTTTAGCACTTGAGTGAAGGAATTCTACGATACTGCAACAAAAATATTGTTAGTGTTAGTGTAAAGGTTCATTTTCTCTTCTTTTGTTCTTCATTTTGAAAAAAAACAAAATAATGTTTTAATATCTTGCCACATAACTTCGATAGTTTTATGAAACTTATGACGTTTGGAAGCTTAGAAAAAATCTACTAAAAAAAAAAAAACAGCAAAACCTTTGAAAGTTAAAATTGCGATATCCGACTCATTCATGCTGGGCGCGAGATTGGAAGAGTCTCATCGATTTTTAAGGATTCGCTTTGCGAAGCATTGAACTAAACTTTAGCAATAACCTGCTTCGTAACTACTAACCTCACCTACTAAAAATCAACTAAGCGTGACAACATTTAAGCAGAACTGTCTATAGAGCCAAGCATTCGATGTTAAAAGGAAGGCTTTCAATAATTTATTTGCCACAACCAATCTGCAACAGCGTCGAGAACGTTACATATCGTCAAAGAACGATGTCCTTTTAAAAAAAAATTCGGCTTTTTAAATTGTTTTTGGGTCGGATAACTCTTGATGCCTGCTTTTAAGTGATGAAAAAAAATTGCTCTAGATGTACTTAATCCCGTGTTTATTTTCCTTGTTTTTATCCTCTATTAATTTAATCCTGGAATTCTTTTAGCTACCGCGTAAACTCTAAAAATTGTCGTCGTTGTTGTTGTTGGTGATTTTGGTTTATTTTGAATCTTTTTTATGTCCTTTATATAGCAATTAACAGCGATAACCCGGAACGAACACGTAATTTATGGCAAGCAGATTTAAATAGTTAGGGTCTGGGTTGCGATAGTTGGCCTTTATAACCAGACGCTGGTTTTTCCCACTGTATCACAGTTGCTCTATTTATTTCTGAACGGGCGCAGTATGTTTGCAGCCTTAGACTCTTTGCATCTTCCTTGTTCATATAGCCGCCGGTTGAGGTGGGTAAGGCTGGGAATGTTTTAAGGACAGAGGCACCTTATAAAGAGATCAGGCATAAGATTTTTCCATTACCATTTTCAATGAGAGAATCACCCCATCAATAAGGTCGGCACGTGGACTACCTCTTCCGGGGTGGAGTAAATTGCAATTTACCTCATTGGCTTGATGAAGACTGTGTTATACACGACGGCAGCCACTGAATTAATAAAACTATGGTCACGATAGATAATAATGGCATTCTTTAGTCGCGGTGACTTTGCATGGAGGGCCTTTGAGGATTAGATGAGAAATTTTTAGCGTCGCTGTAGAGCCTTTGCTTCATTGGCAAACTTTAACAGAGTATACGCAAGTATATCCGTTGAAGGTCATTTGGAGGTTTTTTTCTCTTTTCTCTTGTCCTCCAAGTTCAGAAACTTCTTTGCTTCCGATGTCGTCACTCTAACACAGCTGATTTCCATTAGCTGCCGCAGCGGTCGTCAGCCAGGCTAAAAAGATAAATATTGCACTCTGTATAAAAAGTATGGGTATTCTGTATGTGGACCCAAAGGTTTATTGATAAAAAATGGGATTATTAAAGGTTGTGATGTTTGCCATGAAATCATTTACCAAGTAAGGGCATTGCATGATTAGTTTGAGTGACAACCTCAGTTTTAAGGTAGAAACCATGTGTTTCAATATCTTTCACACTGTGATAAGAGTTATTACATGTTTTCATGAACCAGCTTTAAATGAAATAATTATTTTATTTTCTCTTTTCGATATTCATTTAAGACATGTTCGGCTCTGATTTTCATACTTTGTTTCATATTTTGGAATGTCTTCCCTTTGATTCAAGTTTAGTGTGGGTTTTCTCTTCAAAATTTCAAATTTTTCCTCTAACTAAAC
Source organism: Elysia marginata (assembly GCA_019649035.1). Lineage (NCBI taxonomy): Eukaryota > Metazoa > Mollusca > Gastropoda > Plakobranchidae > Elysia > Elysia marginata. The sequence goes on from BMAT01000670.1 coordinate 43,302, forward strand.
ACAGTGCGCAAAATTTTCCATCTGATGCGTAGGGCTTTACTTTCTTTATGACCTCCCACTCTATCCTATAAACTATATTCTGTGTTTAGAGGAAAAATTTGAAATTTTGAAGAGAAAAC
>BMAT01000673.1:9544-21641 GCA_019649035.1 Elysia marginata
GTAGTAGTAGTAGTAGTAGAAGTAGGAGTAGGAGTAGTAGAAGTAGCAGTAGTAGTAGTAGTAGTAGTAGTGGTAGTATTAGTAGTAGTAGTAGTAGTAGTAGTAGAAGTAGCAGTAGTCTTTCTCTGCCTCAATGTAAAAAAGACCAAAGAACTTATAATTGATTTTAGGCACAAAAGAACAACGTATACTATAAGCCTATTGTAATTGACAATGAGGAGGTGGAAATCGTTGATACTTACAAGTACCTCGGCGTGTATATAGACTCTAAATTAGATTGGCGCGAACATGCTTTAAACGTCTTCAAAAAAGTTAACAAAAAATGTATTTTAACGTTAATGTACTTTAACATCGTCAATACCATTGTCAACCTGTTTTATAAAGCAGGACTAGAAAGTCTTGTTTCTGTTTGCCTAGTAGCCTGGGGTTGAAACTGCAGACAGCATGACAAAGTCAAAATAAACAGGCTAATCAAGACAGTCAACAAAATGACTTAAATAGAGAATATGTATGAGGATCAGCTTTATAAGAACTTAAGAAAAAAGAAAATATTCAACATCAATAAAAACGAAAACCACCCATTGCATAGTCAAATTATTTTTGGAAGGTATAGGAAAAGGCTGTTGTCCTTAAAAACAAATAAAGAAAGATACAGATCGTCATTTCTACCATCACCAATTCGTATCTTTAACACATACAGTTCGTAAAAATCAATCTGGTATTGCCATCTTTCTTTAAGTCTAATCCATCGCCTCAATAGAGTATTTACTAGACTATATGCATAATTATATCCAATACAAGTAATTCGTCTTTGTGCACGGATCTGATTTACTTGAAGGAAGGGATGGAGAGAGAGAGAGAGAGAGAGAGAGAGAGAGAGAGAGAGAAGAAAGGGAGAGAGAGGGTTAATGTGTGTTTGTGTGCATTTTTTTCTCTTAATTATCATTCCTATGTTTTATTGTTCAATATGATTGTATTAATACATTTATATGTGATGCGCAACTGTGAAAACAAATTTCTTGTGGGATGAATAAAAATGTATCTTATCTTATCTAATAGTAGTAGTAATAGTAGTAGCATCATTGTTATTATTATTATAATTATTATTAATATTATCATTATTATTATTTTTATAATTAGTATTAATAATATTATTATTATTTTTACCACTATTATTTTTTTATTATTACAACAAATATTTAGTTTTAATTTTTTTTATTTCTGTGCTGTCACTGTAGCTTCTAAAAACATACTTTAGCCGTGTAAAACTAACAATTTTGTGTCTCACAAAGACTTGAAAAAAGCCAATAACTCATACATTCCTTTCGTAATATCAGACCCGTACTTTAACCTTAAGTTACAGACATTATTTATCAGAATTCTCATAAGCCATTGTGGTGGTAAGAAATTTTAAGTGTGAGTGCGAATGATCTAAGGTTTAAGAATTTACACAATACTCTCTTGCTTTTCCTGAAGCAATACATTTTTAAAGAGACTTAATAGTTTTTTTCCATCTTTGTCTTTTGTTTACTCTTACACTATCTCACTCCTTAACCTCCCACGTCGCTCTTTTTTTCTTACTCTCATTACCGCAGCCTTTTTTTATTTGTTCATAAAATATTCGAACAAAAAAAAACACTTTTAAGCTGCTTTCATTTACCGCATTATTTTGGACAATGGGTGAAAAAAGATGTTTAGAGATTCAAGCCGCCAAATGCAGTCACATCTTCCCTCAGCAGATCAAGAGGCACATCATAGCAAATTCAACAAGCATTTAATAGTCTTACAGTACGGCTTGTTATAACTTAAGTTCTAGCATTCAACAAATTTTAACTACTGCTTTTAGATAGGTATCTTTTTTCAAGCGGGTGGACTGAGGAAAATTTAGATAAAATGATTTGCCAGGACAGCATGAGTCGTAGTCGGAATCGAACCAGCAGACGTCGGATCACAAGTCTGACCTGCAAACCGTTGAGCCAATCTACTGAACAAATGAGTTGAGACAGAAGTGTACACAATATATTAAAGTAAATTAGAAACGTTTAGTCTCAACAATAACTAAAGCCTGTTCCTCTCTTGGCAGGCAACTCATAGAGAAACACGGAGTGTAATTTCACTTTATCCTACGACATGGATATCAGGGTACACGGAAATGTTTATCCCATATTTAGATGAGACGTTGCACAAAATATTTATTTTGAGATACAGTTGGGTCCAGATAATTCAAACCTGGACGAATCAAGTACTTGTTTAATTTAAACTAGTATTTAGACTACATATTATATCCGCCTTAATGAGAAATACTGATACTTTGAGTTTTCGATAATCAGAGATAAATTTTGTTCTCGTACTGTGCATTTAATATGCCTGGATGTACTATCTTAAAAGTAATTGGATTGATAATCGCTGATAATTCGTATCCGAAGCATAGTAGTTAGTAGAGAATTATATGCTTCCACAAATGGACTTTGAAACTGCTGTTTACAATGTGATATGTGGTAGATTTTTCAAATTGTCCTAAATTATATGTCCGATAGGTTCAAGAAATTAGGTGCTTGTTCTATATAGATGCCCTACATACGTTTTTGTTGGCTATCGCCACATTGTTCCTTCTAAATGGAATTACAGGTTACCTAAATTAAAATAAAACATTCTTCTTCTCTTGAATTGAAGACAAATTTGTTTTGATTGGTATTTCGTAAGTCCATCAGATTAAGCTAGGTGTAAATATTTTCAACCTCATTTAACTGAAAAATGTTCGCTAGCAAGGCTAAAAGGCGTGTTGGTGAGATAAAAAGAGTTAAGACTCTTCGGTTATGACTCTTCAGTCAACAAAGCGATGGGTGAAGATCTACCATTTTTTCTAGGATTGAAATATCAAAGGCAGGTTTTTTTTTCCTGCCATTTCATGTTCGAGCCTACCTCAACCTTCTGCTTATTACATACCTGCTTTTTTTTTCAACCATTGCTACATTCACGTCTTAATTTTGACTCAACTTTTAATTTATTTGCAATTTTTTAATAATTAATTATACTTATGAGCTTGAGAATGAGATTTTTGGAGTTTTAGCTTGATAAAAAAATTAACTAAAAACTATCAGATTAAATTATAAAGGCATATTTAGAGTAGAACTTTTGATTTTTTTTTACTTAAATACATACCTTTTTGTTTTAGGTTTCATGTACGTGCAATTCATAGCTAAAAATAAAGAAAACCGCGAAAACATAATATTGGTGTTCAATTTATAGAAATGAGTTTTAAGAGTTGTTTCATTTATGTAGTGATCACATGTTTCTCAGTATTTTACTAGATATAGTAAAATCGCTAATAATAAATGGAGAAAGTAAATGCTTCTCCTTCAGGAAATTTTCAAGCAAGTTGACCTGGGTCTAAAATTACTTACACATAAACATTGTGTTTAATTTAATGTTTTGTCTTTTGTTGTTTTTTTCCTTTGAAGTTCAATGATGTGTGCAGTTTGTACACAATGATCTTACTCTTAGTAATATATTGAGATGTAAAGTTTGTAAACTACACCTAAGATCCCAATGCAAAGTATCATTATTTTCTTTCAAATTTGATATGATGTTTACTTTCATTTTAATGCGTACAACCTTGAAAGTTTTAATTATCAGCATTAAACTCGCAGCAGGTAATCAATTGTTTTTAACCACAAATAGAAAAGTATCTCGACATTCTGTTTTGTTTTCTAAAATCCGTGTAATGACAGTTAAATTTTTCTTGCTATCTTTTATCATAAATTTATGTTAGGTACACCAGAATTCTACAAAAATATATATATATATACAAGGCTTTGGGACTTTTACTGTAATATTGCTTTAAACCTTTTATTGAGTTTCTAAAATTTTATTTTAGAAAATTGTTGCTGCTAGATTTCAAAATTTTTTTGTGTTTATTAATTTTTTTTAATAAAAAAAACTCACAAACGCTTACACTCATATCGTTGTAACGTAAATAAAAACAGACTAACTAGCTTTAACCAAACGTTTTAATTGAAAAGCATGGAGTTCAGTTTTAAAGTGAATGAAAAAAAGATAACTACACACATAGGAAATATAAGCTCACAATGATGTTGAGTTCTTAAAACCAAATGTAACAACCGCGAAACCAATTTGAAACAGAAAATACTATTTTGAGTTAGAGCCATTTAGATTTAAAATAAAATTTTATTTCATTCAAAAAATTTGTTCTGGAATGGGATGATAACAATTTTATCCTCTAGAAAAGCTGCAGTATAACTATGATCTCCCAAAGAGTATTCAATACACTCTTAGAAAAAAACCTTAAATACATCAATTTCAATCAATTTCTGGCTTTAGGCTAGTTTACCTTGGTGCTTCACCAAGACGTCCAAAGTAATTGTTTCATCATTCTTATTTCTAAAAGCCTTTAAGAATTCATAATAATTCATCCAAGCTTTAAAATTAAATCTAAAAATTATTAGCAAAACTTACGTCACAGAAGTCGATAAATATGGTTTATTCTTCCTTAATGTCGACGATAAAAAGTGATATTCAGTGTAGATCCAATATCTACAGATATAAAAACATAAACCTGTATATCCAGGTTCCAAAGTTTCAAAAGGAAATTAGAAAAATCAGCAAAACACACATAAAAGTCCATAAGGGTTTTGATCGAAAGTATGAGTTCATAAAGAACAAAAGATCCGCAATAAGCATGAAATTTTGCACAAATAGACATCGAGCCTTCATGAAAAACTTTGTAGCTCTATGCCGTTTTTCTTTTTGCTGAAAAAATACAGTATAGCATCCATTTTCTAAAACGTGTTGGGACTAACGGCCGGCCCTATAATAGTCTCATCAGTGCACCAAACGTTTGTAGTTGTTCGATGTTCTGTTCTTTTCTTTTGAAAAAAAGAAAGGACTTATTGGTAGGCTAATCATAAGCAGTGAGAATTGAATGTATTTATTTTCGGGATCCCTGTCAGCCGAGAGGGGCAGCTTGGATGAGCCGCGTGTAGAGGAAAGTCATAATAATGCTAAACAATCATTTTTTGTATATGAATGACCTGTGCTTATAGATACTACACAACCAATGCACGGTACTGCAGGAAGGTGCTACAAGACAAAACTCAAGTTTTCCATTTGAAAGACACAAGAAACGACACAAATACTTGAAATAGTTTGAATCAGGCATTGTGTTTCACCGCGACAATGCTCCGATCCACACGGCCTGGGCGGTGACACACGCTATAGCGAGCTATGAGTGGAAACTGTTGAAGCACTCTCGCTCTTCACCTGACCTTGCCATTTTCACATCTTCTCAAAAAGGAAAAAAACTTCTTCATCTTCAGTGATTTAAGACAGAAGAAGACACCATCCAAGAAACGAGAGTAGCAATCAAGTATCTGGACAGATACTCTTATGATTAATCAATCAAGCGCCTGGAGATATGTTCTTATGTGTAGACGTATGAAGGCTGATTACTACAGATGCAAAAATGAGTCTAAAGTCACACAATAAGATAATCTGTGCCAATTTTTTTTATCATATGCCTTGTGATCATTGATTTATGAAGGCGGGCAATTATTTGTAAAATAGGCCTTATAATTTAACAAATAAATAAGAATTTTTTCTCTCAAGACGCTTGTTCCCCTTATTTTTACCCATTGTACCCCCTACCACAGACGCACTCAATGATTAATATTAAGTCAAAGACAAAAATGTCTCAGTATTTTTTGTGTATTAGCTTGTGTAAGTGTAAAGTTTAAGTGAAAAAAACAATGCAAAATATTGAGTTCTTCATTCATTGAACTTAAATGGGGAAATAAAATTTACACGTTCCATCCAAAAAAAAAAGCATCACATGCAAAACGTATTGTAAAGAATCACAGTTAGATATAAATGAAGGTGCTGAAACATAAAATAGTACAAGTGTACATTAAAACTTTATCACTACATGTATAGAAGCAGCATCAGCAGCTTACAATACAAATAGTTTGAAATTGAGTGGTTTTTAACAAAGAAAACTGGGACACAAGTTAGCAAACTTTTGGGTTTTAGCAATTAATATTTTGCAATAACCTTTTTTGTTTGAAATTATATATCTTGTAATACCCAAATGTTAGAAATACAGTTTAAACCTCTCAAACACGAGGGACATCTGAAAAGAAACAGGAAAAGGGGCATTACTCAAACAGCTTTAATGGGATAAATTTGAAACTCGCACAAATTAAAGTGTCACTCTTCCCCTACTTTTCAAAGTAATCCCCATAGAGATCGACGTATTTTTCCAGCGCGACAGCAGCGAATAGATACCCGATCGAAAGAAATCTAGGTCAAGATGTGCAAACCAATTCTATAATACACCGACGAGGTCACCTTCTGTCTGGAAAGCAATGCCTCCTAGATGAGGCTTCAAGGGTCCAAACAATGAAAGTCAGAGGATGCGAGGTATGGACTGTGAGCAGGATGAGGAAGACTTTCCCAACCGTAGCGCTTCAGCCATTGCTGTGTAAGGTTTTCTGAATGAGGGGTCGCATTATAGTGTTGAAGCACAACACTCCTTCTCAAGAAACAGGTCTTTTGCGACGAATTGCATCTCTGAGGTGGTCATGAGTGCTGCAGTATTGCGCAGCATTGATACACTGACCCTGTGGCAAAATGTCTAAGAGGATCACACCTTTCGCATTCCAGAGCACGGTAGCCATCACTTTAGCTGCGGACCTCTGCACTTTGAACTTTTTTGTCACGAGAGAGGATGGATATTTCTAAGTCATGGAGTTGCGCTTTGTCTCTGGGGTATTCAGATGGACCCAAGTTTCATCACCAGTAAAACTATTGTCAAAGAGGTTATTCTTTGCTCGAAAGTCTCCACCAGGCCCCACACCAATATGCGTCGTATCCTCATCTCCATTGTCTAGTTGGCATCGCAGCAGAAGGCGTTGTGAAATTTAAACCCTTTGAAGTTTGTGATTCTCCGTTAACAGTTTTGCAAACCATCTTGCAGACACCTTCCGATATTCCAAAGTTTCCTGGACTATTTCATGAACCGTAGTCTTTGGAATTTCGAGTTTCAAAGCAACATCGCTTACCTTCATCCTTCTATCTCATTTGATGTCCTCGTCAACACGAGTTGTGTTCTCCTCATTGGCTGATTTTTTTCGGGCGACCAGACTTTGGCTCGTCATCTATACTTGTTCGGTCTTCTCCAAACCAAGTACATCATTGATACACTCGAGATCTTGACATACCACCCTCACCATATGTTTCTGTATTTGCTTGTGAATTTTAGAAGGACTCATTACTTTAGAAAACAAAAAAAAACGCACAACAGCTGTGATATCCAGCTTTGATCAGTTTGATGGAGGTAGCCTTCTTGGAATCACTTCAATCAGTAGTGTTCAATAGTGCATTCTTCAATGGTGCTGAAACTGAGCACCGTGAAAGATAATTCATTGAACTGGTGTTTCCCGTTTACAGGATTAAAAAGTATGGATTGGTTCAAGAGTTATGCCTTTTTTCCAGTTTCTTTTCGGATGCCCCTCGTGGTATGATATAATACTGTGAATAGCTATCCGGCATCTGATTGATTTACCCAGAGTGAGCTCTTTTTGTCTTGCCTGCATTTACATAAAAAATTAGAACTAAGAAAATATCTCAGCCCACCCACTCTTCACTTATCCATTTAGTTTGCTTCGCATATGACCATTTTGGTATCCATACAACTGATATCATTTATACCAACATGAATAAATTCCGCACAGTTTTGTCCGCCGTTATTATTGGGTTGTCCGGGGACCCAGATGTACGAAAACTGTTTATCACTGAGCGGATCTCCGTTACGCCATATAAACTTCGCCTCCGGATCACTATATTGAAGACCTACCCAATAATGATCAGGGAAAGTGTTGTACCGACACACGGAATAATTTGGCAGGTAGTTAAGCATCAAAGGTTTTGCGCCTATCAGGTCACAGTCTGACAAAGCTTGGGCATAGGTGACCCGGGTAGTTGACTTATGTATGCAGGCAGTATACCCACACGTTTCAATAAGTTCGAAGTTGCCACCAGCTGTGTCGCATGTTGGGATGGGTTGTTTTGCATAGTAGATACCATCTGGTGAGCTGGTCGTAGGTACTAACGTTGAGATAAACTCTAAAGGACGGAAAGCGACGGCGCCGGGAGTACAGATTTTGGTGGCATCGTTGTAGACGATGCTCTGGCAAGTGGTTGAGTAGCGAGATACACATCGCACGAAGCAACTGATTTCGGAATCAGACGTATACGAATCTCCTAGCGGTTCAGTCTGACATTCCGCGCCGGTCACTCGGGTGAGCAAAGTTTCTCTAAAAACTAGGCCGTAAACTCCAAAACCTGGAGAAAAAAAAGGTAAAGACTTTTTTGTTAGATACAATAAGTCTCATAGCTGAAGTGAACTGATATTTATTTGCTCTTAGGAAATTAGGCTGAAATGCCGTGGGAAAAATCCAAATTCATGTTTTCACAGCAAAATACGAAAAACTAAGCTAATATCAATGCCCAAGGTTCTCAAATTTGGATTCCACCTGCATGATATTTTAACACGAATACAACTACACATGAAAGTGAGAGACTGCCATCCTGGAAGTTACATCTGGTATTCTATCCCCACGTGACTCTAGGAATGTTTCTCTTCTCTGTCTCCTTGATATCTCAGCAGCCTTCGAATCCAAAGGCTTTTTAAAAGAGTGACCATTTTTTTCAGTGCACAGGTCATTCATTTCCGTCCCCCATAGTTATGAAGTTATTATGGCAAAAGCTTAGAATATCTTATTCGGCTTATTTTTTTATAATAATATAAGCCCAACTGAAATCAAAATTTTTCAAAAAAGTTAGAACATCTACTGCGTATAAAAAAATAAGAGGCAAAGTAATTGAATTCTGTCCCGTCCAGTTGGTTTTAATAAACTATGCATGCCTTTTTATGAAAAAATCAATCTATTCCTTTGAGATCAATTTATAAAGTAAAGAATTAAACAAGATTGTTATAAAAGTAGCAAGTGAGCAGATAAAGAGGCTTTTGAACTCTTTCATAACAGCAAAAAAAAAACCCCAACAAAAACGTGCATCCTAGTCAAAGGTCTGGAATGTAAATATAGTAGCACTAGTTAGTGTGTACTGGATCCGGTCGAGTGATAGACTGGACTGTATCATAAGTTGCCTTTCATGTCCTTGTAACTGCATATTGACTGTATCAGTCCAATTTTGAAAACATCAATATGCATCTTACGACAATTCGTCCTCTTCTCTCCATATCATCGCTCCATCGACAAATGTCCGAACATTCCCGGCAAAAACTCATCTTCTTTTTAATTTTTCTTTCCCTATTATTGTTTTCGCATATTCTTAATGCTATGTTATGCTATATACTATTATTCCCTATTTCTATCACTTTCTCTAAACTGTTACGAAGCAATAACCTGTCTTGACCTTCTGAAAATGGAAGAAAACTTCTCGCATAGACCCTAAAACGAAATAAAATTCAGGCGAAACCTAGGCTAGATCCAGGCCTAATCTAGTCTAAATGCATTGGTCGTTGTTTGCATATTCAAATCTATCTAAATCTCCGGTATCTTTTCTAGTGGTCTAGATCTCTAGATACATCTAGATCCAGTCTAGATGCATTGATCGCTGTATGCCTTTCCAAAGCTAACTCTAGACCTAGATCTATGCACTTCAGATTTAATAGTCTGAAGTGCGTAGCCTAGGCCTAGGCCTACCTCTTCACAGATCACTTCAAGATGTAGGATAATCTAGATCTAGAGCCGAGAAATTACTTTCATTGTTGTATGATTTATGCTTTCCGATTCCCTTTTTTTTTAGCTAAATCTAGATCCATGCACTTTGATAGTCTAGATTGTGTAGCTTCGGCCTACCTTTCCACAGATTACTTCAATATCCAGGATAATCTAGATCTAAAGCCGAGAAGTTACCCTCATTGTTGTATGTATGATTATCCTTCTCAACTTGAAAGCAACCTTTTTCGGTTCAGAGTGAAAACATGAAAGCGGAAGTTTGTTTTCAAAGTTTTAAATTGTAGCTCTAGGATTGCATACAATAAATAATACAAATCACATTTTCAATTTTTGGTTGTACAAGAAAAAAAACCAAATAAACACGAATTAAAAATCAAAGGGCGTACAATAATGCAGCAAAAACTTTAACGGACAGTCTGGTGAAAACTGCATCAAAGTCGTTACACTCTGTGAAAAGACTTTCGCTACACAAAATTTGCAGTCCAGAAATAGAGAATAGTTAAGAAGAAGAAGAAGAAGAAGAAGAAGAAGAAGAAGAAGAAGGAGAAGAGGAAAAAGAAGAAGAAAGAAAAGAAGAGAAAAAAGAGAAGAAAAGGGGGACGAGGAAGAGGGGAAGGTTTTTTAAATAAAGCAATTCACTGTTATGTACTTATCTTTGCTTGCACTACTGTTTTTTTATTTCCGCAAAACTACTATTACTACTACTACTACTACTACTACTACTACTACTACTACTACTACTACTACTACTACTACTACTACTACTACTACTACTACTACTACTACTATCATCACCAATACTATTACTACTACTACTACTACTTTTACTACTATCACCACCATTAATATTACAACTACTACTACTACTACTACTACTACTACTACTACTACTACTACTACTACTACTAGTACTACTACTTTTACCGCTCTTTTTCTCCTACTGCTGCTACTTCTTTACTATCCACTCAACTGGCTATACACTTTATTTTTACTTTTGACCTAGGCTGCTAATAAGATGGATCAGCTTCATGATATTATCAATTAAAAAAAACAACTAATTATTTGTTTTTCTTACCGTAATTATTCAGCAGAAGACAGAGGAAGATAGCTGTAGATTTGGTGTGTTGACTCATGCTGAATATAGCAGATGAAGATAAGTAATCGTTTTCTTTTTTATCACATCTAAGTTGACTCGGGTCGCTCAGAAATAATATTACCCCACAGACACTCAACAACTACTTGTTCGTTGGTTATCGAAAGGAACTTTTATGTAAACGGCAAACACTTGATGTTACAAAAGTTTTAACATCTTTTCCCAAGATGACTGAATAAAAAGTCCAAAATGCACCTTTTGGGAGTTTTCCGAACTTTAAATTTAGCAAAATGAACTTTTCCTTATTAACTCTGTTAGTGAAACATTTGGGAAAAAATGTGCAGAGGTTGGACTGCCTTTCTATAGCCTGGTTTTATAAAGGCCATGAGTTCTCGTTCTTTTCTTTTGTTCTGAAGTTGTTTTATGAGGCTTATAATTTTGATAAAGAAATTTGTACTCTTTCATAAGTAAGCTGAATTTCTGTTTTTAACGTTTGTTTTTTAAACTTATAATAATATCTTCTATACATGAACAATACCACTACCGAATAGTACAAATATTGTGTACCTCATTCTTCAAACACCAGCACCCACAGGCAAAGCTCTCACAAAACAAAGAGGTACGAAACAATAGAGCAGTTTCATGGAAATGATCGCTAGCTTAGAAGAATAATCTACTTTAATTTTTGTATATGAGGGGTTTGTCTTTGCTGAAGAGTATTTAAGATAAAAGTAACAATCAATACCTGAACGCTTTCAGCGCAAAATGAGACGTATTAATTTTCAAATTTGAAGAAATTGTGAAATAATTGTTCGCATAGTAGATTGTCTATGGGTGGCTTCATAATGATCTTTTGAAGTTACTGACAGTTAAGCCCATTGTTTTGACAAACGCGAACAATTCAAACGGTTTTAACAATAACAAACTAGTGAAAGGTGAAAATGGCGGTTGTTGCATTTTGGCACAATATCTTTCATAATTATAATGACGTCTAAAAGAAATTATACGTTCTCTTTGAAATGAAATGGAACAAGACAAAATTTTAAAAATCGATCAATACCTTTTGGTCAAGAGTTTATATAAAAACAATGACAATGTATGTGTTGTTCAAAACAAATAAAATTATTTAAACAATAAACAAGGACATTTTGAATTATATCTGATGTTGTTCCAATATATGTGTTTGTGTGTCGGAATGTGCCTAGGGTTTTAAACACTTAAAATA